>JAFMSR010000553.1:0-49915 GCA_022818135.1 Saxidomus purpurata
TGATGATAAATGTTATATAAATGAAGCTGTGTTTATAAACTGATTGTTTTTTATTAGTTAATAGGGTTGTTGTAGTTATTTACTCGCATACAGTTGAGTTTCCTAACAACCGCTCCTGGAAATGACCGGTATTATCAATACAAACTGTCCAACCCCTGGATATCAAAATGCTATCAAACCTTCCACGGAGGTTTTAATATAACATGTCAGGAGCCTCTGACTTATTTGTACTTTAGTTATTTTAGACAGATATCCAATAACTTTGTGTCAATTGTTTGCGGGTTTATTTGATATACACCTGTTAATATCACTTGACAAATCAGAAGTACGTTTATTTTAAATCACAATTCCCATATTCTCAATTTTTATGAAATCTCATTTATACATAAATAGCACTTTTCTCTCTATTTTCCTACTTTGTTTTCTTCATTGACTGAGAAGGGTCTACCTCTGGGATACTTGTGGAATAAGTGAGGTAACACACTGTTCGGGTATCAGTATTCGGGTATTAGAGTGGCTCCATTTCTGGAGTTTACAAATTGTGGAACAATGGCTATCGTCCAGTCCCTGAGCATATTCTGTTTGCAAAAAAAGTGTACCCGCAAATTTGCAAATCAAAGTTTAGATACATGTCTGAAAGCTCAAAAAAACTTGCAACATCATATTACGTTTTTAGTAATCCAAGATAGCGTCCAAGATGCCCGCCAAAATACTGAAAAACTAGTGATAGTACATATCATACGGCCTGCGGAGTACATGTATTTTTGTCACTGACGTCATGCAGTTTTATGCATTTGCATAAACATAGAGAATATTAGGTTACTGTCTTAGTGTGATTGAATTTATTAGACGAGTTGGAGAAAGGTTTATACGGCGAGGCTCTGAATAAAAAATGTCTTTTTCGTTTTTTTATTAATTAAGCTTAAATTCCAGCTTTAAATATATCTATCGCTATGACGCGTATGAATACATTACATCACAACCCAGTTACACATTTATTTCGATCAAGTTAATACACTACACAAACACGTCCGTGTTAGACTGAAGTGAAACAGCATGCACAAATAAAACTTTAAAAACTCAACACCTAAAACTGTTATTTTAAGCTATTCTAAACTGAATGAGATAAACTTTACTGGTATGCTTTATTAATTTCTGCTACTGTGCTAGTCATATAAGTGACGTCAGTCAATACAACATGTGTCATGAACAGTGATGACGTGAAATATTCACTAAAAATACCGGATTTTAACATTTGTTAGCCATGAGATGAACTGGTTAGAAACCCAGAGATAGTCTCGCGTGTATCGGTGCTATACGCCGGGCACGTAGAAAAGAACCAAGGGGTCTATTCGTAAAAGAGCTAGGGTCTGGTACCCGGATTCCCTTGTATCTGCATCTATCTCTAAAAATAAAGGACCACAATGGAAATAAGAGCTTGCTCTTTATTGTGTTATCCTTGGTACTTTGTACTGAAATAAATACATACATGCAGGTGATAACCACGATTACTTACTGATTGCATTTATAAATATGGACATTTTGAACACTGAAGACTGCACCATAAAACTGTATAGATTCTAATATGTGCTATAAGTGCGAGTGGGTGGGGTGTCGCTGAACTGGACCCTGGACTGGAGCTGACTGTGGTAAATAGAAATGTCATGTATATCTACGGGACGCGCTTAGTTGCTTGATACTGACTCGGTTGGTCTGAGACATGTAGTCAACAGTTGCTGATAGAAGATTCGAACATCATTTGTTTCTCTTTGGAGATGGACTGGAACAAAAACCAAGTTGCAAAAAACAAGTGGAGCATAGATTCAAATATTAGTCATTCGTGCCAGATATACAATGATACAAACTGTATTCAATGATAGCTTTGGGATAACATCTTTTATTCAAGAAATACTGTGATCCCGTAATTTCTGGACCAGATGTTTCCTGATGGAATGATTGACACAGTGATTGAATGACTCAAATAAACAATATTGTACAATATCATATTAAAAGAAAGGACTTCAAATCTTGCAATACTGACAAACTTCAATCCTTCCAGTGACAAAAAAAATATATTTCAATACTCAATCAATAGGCTAACTTGTTGATCTAATATCACCTACTTATCATGACTTACAATGTATGATAAGCTGAAAATTATTAGAAAGAACTTTAAAGAAGTAAGACACAGGAGATGATTAGTGACTTTATGACTAAAATGGCTAAATGTTGATAAGTTCTTGTTTATCTTTGTGATGCATGAAGATTAATGTTTTCTGGCATATTAGATTTTAAGAATAACATATCTAGATGAAAATGATCACTAAGTGACTTTTTGGTTATAGGCCCTACCACAGTTCATGTTTCAATCACATACTTGGATATTTAACCATTTGGTCAGGGTCTATATAATAAAAAGATCATGCTTGGGATAAACCCTTTAAATTCAACAACAATGGTTTATCAGCAGATCAAGCATGCATCTTTCTTAAATATTTGCAGTTTTTCAAGAATTAAATATATTTATACAAACTTGCAACATCATGGGTGTTAAAGTGCACAGACATTCAATTTTCAATCAAATACTTGGATATTTAACCATTTGGTCAGGGTCTATATAATAAAACATCATGCTTGGGATAAACCCTTTAAATGCAACAACATGCAATGGTTTATCAGAAGATCATGCATGCATTTTTCTTAAATATTAGCAGTTTTTCATGAATTAAATAAATTTACACAAACCTGCAACATCATGGGTGTTAACGTGCATAAACATTCAATTTTCTCCACAGTTCTAGTCCATTCTAGTTAAAATCAGATACATTTACTGCATATTTTGGCAGAGAGAGAAAGATTAAAAACTGAAACAATTAATTTTGGCAATGTATTACAGCATTTTCTTAATTGAGAAAAAATCATGATTAGATCTACCAGTATTTATGTATTTTGAAAATGACATTTGTTGATGTTGAAAATTAAATAATTACTGCAGTATACAAAAGAAAACTCATGTTTTTATTTTTATTGTGTCAGCATTTTAATCAATGTTTAATTGTTTACATGTACTTCATGACCGACAAACTAGGTCATGAAAGTAGTCCGTCATCAGCTGTTGCTAAGGCCAGTGAGGAAAGTTTTTCGTAAAGCTGTCCTAAATGATTTAAGACTTGTCATTCATCTTTAATTTTGTACAAAATGACAATATAAGTACTAGCTATAAAAGCATGTGTAAAATGGCACATTGATATGAGTTGTAGCGTTTTAAAATCACTTTGATAGTCGATTAAAAGTTTAAAAATGGCGGCTAAAAAAAGAATGTCAGTATGACAGACCGTTGCCGTGTCGTGTAAAGCTTGCCTGTCGTGTAAACCTCATGTTTATACGACAGGCCGATTTAGATTGTATTCAATTTAACAGATGTGATACAAAAAGCAGAAAGAGTAGTAAAACGCGCGGTATTTGATATCAGATACCCTTGCATCGGTTTTCATTCTTTGTTACTTAAAGCATGAAGAGGGGCATACCTTATAGTTTATAACAAATCGCTGGAGTGAAACGAATGGGGATGATTCGTACATACCACAGAGTATCCATGTCTGAAACTTGACTTTTATTTTATGTTTTATGTTAGTTTCAAACATTCGTGAATACTGGATTTCACGAACAGTGATTTGTTGTGCAAAACCTCTTAAATAGTTTAAATCATATCAGTTTTGATGAGCGAATCGCAAGTAAATCCAATGAGTAGCGACAATCAGCGACACGGGAATCAAACACTGCAATGTAAAACCACTACACCATAATAAGATAATACTAGTTGCAATATTAGTAACGAGTTCAACAGCTAAACCAAAGTGAATTGAATTCAAATCTGGGTCCTAATAATATCATACATAGAACGAAAATAGAATTTTCAAAAACGAAGAACAAAAACACAACACAATACATACCAGGGGCATGGCTGCCGTTACACACTTTTATATGTAAACACTTTTTGCGACACTTTCAGGAAACTCGCAGACTTTCAGCAAGCGGTGCCAAACGAGTTTTACCTCCCGCGTGGAGTAGCACGTGGTATGACACGTGGTGCAACACGTGTAGGGGCACGGCTTCGGGTAGGCACGTGCGCACGTGTAAAGGGCAATCTCCACATGGTCTCGTGTAAAGGACAATCTCCACATGGTCATGTGTAAAGGTCAATGTTCGGGGTAATGTTCGGGGCAATCTTCGGGAGCAATCTTCGGGGGGGGGCGGCAATCATCGGGGGCAATCTTAGGGGCAATCTTTGGGACCCGATGATTTCCCCCCACCCATTTTACCCTACTCTAATAGATGTGATTTCCATTGATAATAACATGGTCAACGTTCAATATACCGCAACTTTGTACGACAAATACTGTACGACTCCTTCAGCAAACATGTTTATTAATAATTTCAAATGCTGTGAAATTCAGTGAAAACCCAAAGCACCTTTTTCAACAGAATGAATGAAGTCCATGAGTAGATAATGCCTTAATGACACCTTTACAGTCCAGAAATGTTATTGTTAGAAATTGTGTTGGCGGTTAGATAGCTAAATATCTTCTCTCGATTGACAAGAGCAGCAGTTTAATTGTTTAACGTACAATCTATCTATAGGGATTACGAAAAGGACTGAATGGAAGTGGTTGCTATAGACAGGTGACCACTATATAATGGTTTCCACATTCTGGGATAATGTTAGGTGAAAAATCAGAAATAAGGCTAACTTCTTTTATTTCTCATCGTTCGTAAATATTCAATCATTTTGATATGTTTACTCCATGTGTTACTATATCAATGATTAACAGTTCAGAACCTTGAAACTTGTCAAAGTTACAATACAACATTTTACCAAAAGAAACTGAGCAAGTGCAAAAATAAACATGTTTATTTGAAAGATTGTTTACATAAACAATAAGAACAGCTACTAATTATTACAAACAAATTACAGAAAAAAACTTCATCGAGATCTTTATTTCTTGCATATCCCCCCCCACCCCCCTATACCCGGAGAAATTACTGGCGGATCCCAGCACGCGGAGGGAAGAGATCAGCCTATACTTTCCCTAGGAAAAGTACAACTCGGGCTTACTTGACAGCATCCGAACTTCTTTTGTGTATTCAACTCGTACCTGGAACACTTTATTTCCTAGACACGTTTCACGGTGGTTCATATGTGAAAGATAGTATTGTTTTTCGTAACCTAATGTCTCATAAGTAGGCAAACAGTTTAATATTTTTCAAGTTAATGTAACAGGAATTTCATTTTAAGGAATGGTTCGAATTTGTAGGGTACGCACTTTAACGGTTCAAATTACGAAAATTGTTGGTAACGAATATCCATGTAGTTTTGAAGCGAGAGTTGGTTGCGAAAAGAATTTGTGATTTTTATGGTGTCACAAGCAAGAGCATTCAATTTTAGAAATGTATAGCAACATAATCTATCTACATTCCAAAGAACATACCTGCAGTCATACGTTTTTTTTTTCAAAATAAAAAATGGTGGTAAATAAAGTCAGTTTCTCTTGGTGAGTGACGTCACTGTGTAAACAAAAATAGTCAATGTCGATAGTATAATCGCTAGATACATAAACAGTGGTTAAATCACGTGTGAACCTACCAAATTTCCTACGCAAAGGGGCTCCATGCGGGGAATTATCGGGGGCAATCTTAGGGGCAATCTTTGGGACCCGATGATTTCCCCCCACCCATTTTACCCTACTCTAATAGATGTGATTTCCATTGATGATAACATGGTCAACATTCAATATACCGCAACTTTGTACGACAAATACTGTACGACTCCTTCAGCAAACATGTTTATTAATAATTTCAAATGCTGTGAAATTCAGTGAAAACCCAAAGCACCTTTTTCAACAGAATGAATGAAGTCCATGAGTAGATAATGCCTTAATGACACCTTTACAGTCCAGAAATGTTATTGTTAGAAATTGTGTTGGCGGTTAGATAGCTAAATATATTCTCTCGATTGATAAGAGCAGCAGTTTAATTGTTTAACGTACAATCTAACCTATCTATAGGGATTACGAAAAGGACTGAATGGAAGTGGTTGCTATAGACAGGTGACCACTATATAATGGTTTCCACATTCTGGGATAATGTTAGGTGAAAAATCAGAAATAAGGCTAACTTCTTTTATTTCTCATCGTTCGTAAATATTCAATCATTTTGATATGTTTACTCCATGTGTTACTATATCAATGATTAACAGTTCAGAACCTTGAAACTTGTCAAAGTTACCATACAACATTTTACCAAAAGAAACTGAGCAAGTGCAAAAATAAACATGTTTATTTGAAAGATTGTTTACATAAACAATAAGAACAGCTACTAATTATTACAAACAAATTACAGAAAACTTCATCGAGATCTTTATTTCTTGCATATCCCCCCCCCCCACCCCTATACCCGGAGAAATTACTGGCGGATCCCAGCACGCGGAGGGAAGAGATCAGCCTATACTTTCCCTAGGAAAAGTACAACTCGGGCTTACTTGACAGCATCCGAACTTCTTTTGTGTATTCAACTCGTACCTGGAACACTTTATTTCCTAGACACGTTTCACGGTGGTTCATATGTGAAAGATAGTATTGTTTTTCGTAACCTAATGTCTCATAAGTAGGCAAACAGTTTAATATTTTTCAAGTTAATGTAACAGGAATTTCATTTTAAGGAATGGTTCGAATTTGTAGGGTACGCACTTTAACGGTTCAAATTACGAAAATTGTTGGTAACGAATATCCATGTAGTTTTGAAGCGAGAGTTGGTTGCGAAAAGAATTTGTGATTTTTATGGTGTCACAAGCAAGAGCATTCAATTTTAGAAATGTATAGCAACATAATCTATCTACATTCCAAAGAACATACCTGCAGTCATACGTTTTTTTTTTCAAAATAAAAATTGGTGGTAAATAACGTCAGTTTCTCTTGGTGAGTGACGTCACTGTGTAAACAAAAATAGTCAATGTCGATAGTATAATCGCTAGATACATCACGTGTGAACCTACCAAATTTCCTACGCAAAGGGGCTCCATGCGGGGAATTATATTTAATTAACATGATTCACTCGGTTCCTCCTATCCACCTGCTTTCTTCCTGGTCGGAACAACCCAGTCCTCCAGGGCAGGTCATGTAAGGTCCTCATAGGTATAGATCTGTGAAACTATTGCATAAATTCTGGTGGTAAGCAAATTGACTGGATCATAATTGAGAGTGTAATTTCAAAACATCCGGTAAGACATCACACGCGATGGTATTATATAACGCTTTTAAATAACTTTACACATACAAAGGTTTTACAACGTAAACACTTGATATGATGTATTGTTCGCAATTCAGGAAAGCTAGTTTATTCAAATTTCATGTGAACAATGGATGTGCAGACAATGTGTTCATTTTAAATATAAATGTATAGATCTATCTCTTTGCAAGAAAATTCTTTTGGATTTTCACAACGTTAATTTACCGAAGGAACATTCTCGGGTGCCACTGAGATTTAGTCTGGATTATCAAATGATGGAATTATTTCATATTTTGTGAGAAGATGAATGTTTAACATATTCGACGTGAAAATTAAAGATGCTACGGAGATATATTCAGTAAAACTGTAGACCTCAATTCCTATAGTTTAACAGCAGAAAATGAGACGTTACTTATACGTTCGCCTTGGCATTTAATGTTTATCACTGAGTTGAAATGTAGATACTATTTACAGAACGTTGACTAACAAAATACAAAACAAAAAACATCTAAGTAAAGCTCAAGACTGCAGTGTTTAAGTAGATACGCCATTACCCAGATTGGTTTTTCAGATGGATCATTGCCTCAAAAGGCGCACCAATCAATGAGTTCGATAGTGTTGTTACTGTAGCATTTACGACACATAACAAGGAATTAAACTGTAAAAGACAGACTATACGAAACAAACTTGACCATATGTGGATCGATCGAGTTATTTCTCTTGGGTTGTCTCCCTTTCAATACATATATACATGTGATTATGAACTTTAACAGTTATTTAGATTTTATGAATTGAATTGAACAAAATACAAAATACATGTCAAATTTTACGTGAAGGGGAAAAACACATAGATATTTACAACACAACTGTGCATTGTGAAAATTGGTAATATCTGTAATTGTTGTTTTGCCAGAAAAAATAGCTTAACTTCTACAACAAATGTAGATGGGGTAAGTGTAGCCTTTGAGCCCTACATGCAATTACCAGTTATTGAAGTAAATCAAGTCCCTCATGCGCAACCACCACATGATCTCCTAGCAAATAGCGAAGGAGGTCACGAAATCAATTCAAACACACAGACCATAGCCAGTGAAATTGATAACTCTCTCATGGAACTTACACCTGCTTCTCTTCCTTCACACCCAAATCCTAAATATGAAGCATTTGAAGGCCTACAACATGTTTACACCCGAAAAATATCGAAGCCATATGGGATAAGAGAAGCCTTTGACCCCTACATAGCATTACCAGTTATTGAAGTAAATCAAGTCCCTCCTGCTCCACCACCACCTGATCTCCTAGCAGTGAGAAGTAGGCCACGAAATCAATTCAAACCCACTGACCATAGCCAATGAAACTCATAGCTCTCCCGAGCATTCGACAAACGAAGAACTTACACATGGTACTCTTCCTTCACACCCAAATCCTGCTCCACCACCACCTGATCTCCTAGCAGATGAAGAATTAGGCCACGAAATCAATTCATACTCACTGACCATAGCCAATGAAACTCATAGCTCTCCCGAGCATTCGACAAACGAAGAACCTAAACATACTTCTCTTCCTCCACACCCAAATCCTGCTCCACCACCGCCTGATCTTTTAGATCAATGAAAAACGTGATCATCCTCAGTAGCCCAGGCTAAAATTTACGTTTTGAATACCCTTATGTACAACATGTTCAATCTATCTAGATGTCTGAATACAAAATGCAGTCTTGTGCAAACATTTGTCAGTAATTTATTTCTAGCATGTACATTATGTAAAGACATTGAGCATATTAAGGCAATGTGAAAGTAAATAAAAGTATGGAAAACTATGTTAAGTGGTTTTTAAAGCTGTAGAAATTATAAAAGGAAGGGTAATGTACAACTTTTTTAATGTATTTGTAATTCAGAAAAACCTGTAAACGGAGGTAATAAATGTACCATTACCCCCTGCCGGCGGAATATGGTAAGTGTCTCCGTCCGTGCGTCCGTTACACATTATAACACGGGATGTTTCTCAAGAACCACGGACTTGAATTCAGTTAAACTTCATTGACTGTTTCAATATAGGGAGGTGATACGCATTCTATTAGCACGTTCCCGTTAAATGATCTTTCTCGGAGTAACTGCTCTTTGATTAATTATTTCAAAGTAACACTTGTAAGAGGGAAAGTAGCTCAGTGTTACAGTGTTGAGCAGTGCAACTTGTTAGAAAAAACGGTGAAACATTACAGTGACCAAATGTTACAGTCTTAATCAGAAACACCTGGAAGTCATTACGGTGGAAAAATAACACAGCCTTAAGCAGAGACACTTGTAATTAACAGTGCTCAAGTACTACTGATTTGAGCAGTGACACTTAAAGGTATTCCGGTGGTCAAATTTTACAGCTTTGAGCAGTGACATGTTTAAGAAATCACGGTGACCAAAATGATACGGCTTTAAACAGTGAGACCTATAGGTAATGACGGTGGTCAAATTTTACTTCCTTGAGCAGTGGCATTTGTAAGTAATCACGGTGACCCTTCATTGAGAAGTGACTCTGGAAAGTTATTACGGTGGCCAAATGTTACAGCTTTAAGCAGTGACATTTTAAAGAAATTACGGTGACCCAAATGTTATAGCCTTGAGCTGTGACTCTAGTAAGAAATTACGGTAGCCAACTGTTACAGCCCTTGTAAGTAGTTACGGTGACCAACTGTTACAGTCTTAAGCAGTGACACTTTAAGAAATTACGGTTGTCAAATGTTACAGTCTAAGCAGTGACACTTGTAAGAAACTACGTTAACCAAATGTTACAGTCTTGAGCAATGACACATTTTCAATTGTGGCACATACATATATTATACTGTAAAAACGATAGGCAAAGAATACGAAAAATAAGCTGAAACGGGGGAAAGAAAGACGCCAATGATTAAGATTGTAAGTATGTTTATATATAAACAGTGCTGTGATTTAAGTGCATTTCATTTCCAACTAAATCAAACGTTCAGTTTTCTCTTTTAAATGGTCAAATTTATTCAAAAACTATATTTCAACCTGAGAACTTGACAAAAAATGTGTCAGTTTTCTAGTTTTATGTTAGTAAATATTATGGAAAATGTCATTTTCTCTCTCTAGGTTAGGCCTAAATAGAAAAGAAATCAAAAGGTTACATTTTTTCAAACTATGTATTTTTTTCAAATAAAACTGCAAGTTCTCAAATAAAAAGCTTAATTTTCAAATAAGGTCATCTATATGGCAGATTTAACCGATTCAATTTCTTCAATATACATGTAGGTACTTCAAATAAAGGCGAAACTGAAATCTAAGATTGGTGTACGACGATGAAATTCTGTTAACTATTTTAAAGACTGGATACATTTTAAAAGTTCCTGCATGTTTTTCTGCATATAATCGTCACGAGTATCAACGTCAGAAATACCTAGATATCGTGACGATTATATGCAGAAAAACATGCAGTTTTATTTAATTGTAATATAAGCATAAGATAAAGCGATAAGTCTCATCCTGTGTGTTAATGACAAACCGTCATAATGGATTAGTATTTACAATAAGTCTTCAAGACTGATCTTGTGTTTGTGCGCACAGTATCAGAAATATTGCCAAACTAACTTTTAGAACCAGAATCATTTATATAATATATGGTTTTTACAATTAAGTGAATAATTATGGAAATCGCGTGCCATACTTCCGCTCTATCAAGCCGCTCCCAATCTTGTGATTTTGTTTTAGCACTAAACTCGTGTACATGTATATGAAACGTTCAAATACCATAACATCCTAACATTATTCGTGTGTAAACCTTTTAAAAATCGTTATTATATATTTATATATATACTTATATATATTTAGATCTACAGTCCAGCCTCTCTAAACAACACCTCCGAAGAGCAAAAACCTCTCTACAAAGACAGATGTTTTATTTCCCAAAGCAGTTATATCTGAACAAATTAACCTCCTCAGAGCAACAACCTCTCCACACCAAACAAAAATTGATTTTCCCTTTGGTGTTGTTGTGGAGAGGTTGGACTGTACTATATTTATATAGCGTCCATTTAAAACATATTTAATACATAAATTTGAAACTTATTTTTGCTTTCGTTATGCCGAAATGATTTCCGCAAGCCTTAGTCATCAGCTTGATAATTTATGTAAATTACGTATACCGTGTGTAAACTGCTCGTTCGGAACGCCGCGATACTATCGCAATAATGTAGTTTTTTGTTGTAAATTGAGGAAGTATTGTTACGGTAAGGCTAAGATTTATGATGTAAAGGTATACATTTCTCATCAGAACAATCAGTTAGGACGAATATTTTGTGGAATAAGAAGTGAATCTATTTTCTAAACGGTTTTCGAGCGACGTAAACAGTATCTTTGTCAAATTTTCAATTCACATACGAAACACTTACATGTAAAAAGATGGACTGATGTATGAAAATTTAACGTTTATACCTGCAGACATTTTTCTATATATTTGAGATAAGGTGAAAATTTAGTTAATTTGATTAATAAATCTGATAAAACTTTGAGAATCTGCCTACATGTACTTGAGAAACATAAACAAAACAAAGTGTTGTGCTTCACTTGTACCGATACTGGCAAATTGTACGTTTGAAACGTAAGGATATAAACGTTTAGTAAATTTTAATTGAGACGTTACTTATACGTTCTTTTCGGCATTTACCGTTTATCACTAAGTTGAAATGCAGACACTATTATACGTTGTCTAACAAAAGCAGAAATAGACTTACTTACGCAGATTGGTCTGTAAGATGGATCATTGCGCGGAAAGTTGCATCAATCGATAGATATAAAAAAGAAAAGTTGTTTAGATTTTGTTGATTAAATTGCACATAATACAAAACTTTATATCAAATTTTACGCAAAGAAGAAAAGGAATATATTGATACATTTTATCACAAGTGTGTATTGTGAAAGATCATGACTATGTTATACATGTACTATGTTGTCCATCGCTCTGTTAAAGTCTGTTTAGCACATTAGATGTAAATTTACTTGTAGCTTTTATATTACCAAGAAAGTTGTCTTATCGATAAAATTGAACGTTAATTCATAGACAAAACATTACTAACATTGCATTTTTAAATTTAATGTACCTGTTAGAAATACAATGAAGTATTTGTTCAATGATATTCCAAAAAGTAAGAAATGCTGCCCGACAACGCTTATCCATGAAGAAGTAAAAATAAATATGAAATAAATTTATTTGTCAACATTGTTTAAAGTTATATCATTATCCTTTCTGTAATATTATTCTATACATGTAAATGAGTATTCAAAGTGCTAATGGGACTTGAATGTTTCTGTATCAAAAATGGGCAATATTTGTAATTGTTCATTAGAGCAATGATGTCGAAATTTTATTTTCGCATTCTGTATTTTTTTTTATAATTACCTACTTCCGAACTCATTCGTTATTAATTATGATCATAGTGTTTTGTACACGTGTACTTCAATGTGTTATATCAAACTGAGTGTTTGAAAGTATATTTCAAATATCGGGGTAAACTTCGGACTACTATAAAAAGATATAAAAAGTTAGCGTATATGGATCGTTTACAATCAAACAATAATACAATGTCAGCAAGTGGGTATTTAAATACTCGTACATGTCTACATATTTTGATCAAAACTTTTCCCTATCAAACCAATATTGCCCCAAAAGCTTGGCGTAGAAGTTGAATGAAGGGATCATGTTGCCTCAAGGCCATTATTTTAGTTTGTGCTGAATAGATTATTTCATATTACTTTTAACCTATTCAAATTTATCGAGTAGGTTGACAACGGCTCATAAACCAATAACGGATAAGGGTTACATAAGGTCACGTTCTTTCTTATCTTAATTCAATCTTCTTTAAATTCAATACATTAAATGGATTTCTGATGAAAAGACTTAGGTGGGTAAGATATATTTTAAATGATAATCATTTGCGTCAATTGTCTAATTTGCTTGTACGAAGCCAGTGTATTGTTTAAGGGTATCTTAAATCGACCTTCATGATTTTTTTTTTGTATTTCAGACACAGGATTTTAAACTTGCTTGTTATTTGGACTGACGTATGGGACTTTAACGTTAAAACTTGAAGAAATAATGTTTGTACATGAGAAAACGAAAACTGAAATATAAATTTATGTAAGTAATTTAGACAGGGAAAAGTGATAAATAAATCTAATATAACTTTGAGAAACTTATTGTGCCGAATAGAGTGACATAAAGACAGTGTTTGCTTCACCAGTACCGGAACGGAGAAATTGCACGTTTGAAACCTATGGATATAAACGTTTTGGTGATTTTTATTGATTTTCACAACGTTTACAGAAGGAACCTGAGCAAATTGGCCATTGAAGTAAAGCTAATGACTGCAACGTTTACATAGACACGTAATTACCCAGATTGGTCAGCAAGATGAACCACTGCGCTAAAGCGTGCAGTAATCATTAGATACAAAAATATATAACTTGTTTAGATTTTGTTCATTAAAAACAAAAATACATATCAAATTTTGCGCGGAGAAGAAAAGGAACATATTGATATTTTCATCACAACTTTGTATTGTGATAGCTAATGACTATTTTATACTATGTACATTTATCGAGCCACAAGTTATTCCCGCGTTAAAAGTTGCCCATCGCTCTGTTAAAGTCCCATTAGCGCATTGGATATAAAATTACTTGTAGCTCTTATATTACCGACAAAATTGACAGTAAAACATTTCTAACTTTATAAATTGAATATACCTGTTAGAAATACAATGCAGTATTTTTTCAATGAACAGAAACGCTGTCCGACAAAGATATGAAAGAAATATTGTTTTAGACAAATAGAACAAAGTTATATTATGATTCTATCTGTAAAATATTTAAAGTGCTAGTGGGAGTTTAATGTTTCTTTATCAATATGGGCAATATATGTAATTGTTTGTTGTTTTTTATCAGAAAATATTGCTTTAACAAAAATATCAATTTTGACTCTAATGATGAGATGAGACGTCAAAACAGACAAGTACTTCAAATAATTAATGAAAACGAGTTTGGAACAGTTTATTCACAACACTCAAGTTTCACCAGCATGACAGATCAGGAGAGTGAACCCTCCGAACACGAATTACTCGTTAGTGAAATAGATTTTGACTCTAACTATGAGACGATCCGAGAGACGATACGTGAAAGAAATCATGAGATGAGAAAAAGAAATCAGTGGTTAGGCGACAAAAGAGAATGTGTACTTCCCTCCAAAGTCACTTGCATAAAAGATCAGGTGAGTGAATTCGTCGGGCCCTTCGAACAAGAATTACCCGTTCTTGAAGTAAATCCAGTCCCTCCTGCTCCACCACCACCTGATCTCCTAGCAGATGACGAAGGAGGTCACGAAATCAATTCAAACACGCAGACCATAGCCAATGAAATTCATTACTCTACCGAGCATTCGACAAACTTGGAACTCACATCTGCTTCTCTTCCTTCACATCCAAATCCTGCTCCACCACCGCCTGATCATTTAGATCAATGAAAAACGTGATCATCCTCGGTAGCCCAGGCTACACATTACGTATTGAATACCCTTCAGTACAACATGTTCAATCTTACTGGATGTCTGATTACAAAATGCAGTCTTGTGCAAACATTTGTCAGTAATTTATTTCTAGCATGTACATAGGGTACATTGAGCACATTAAAGCAATGTGAAAGTAAATAAAAGTATGGAAAACTAAGTTGAGTAGTTTTTAAAGCTGTAAAATTTCTAAAAGGAAGGGAAATGTACAACTTTTTTAGGTAAATAATTACGGTGTCCAATTGTTACAGCATTGAGCAGTGACACCTGCAAGTAATAACGGTGTCCAAATGGTACAGCCTTGATCAGTGACACTTTCAGGTAATTACGGTGACCAAATGGTACAGCCTTGACCAATGACATTTGTAAGTAATTCAATATCCATATTGTAAAGCCTTGAGCAGTAACACTTGTAAGTAATTACAGTACCCAAATGTTACAGCCTTGGGCAGTGTCACCTGAAAGTAATTACGGTGACCAAATGTTACAGCCTTGAGCAGTTACACTTGTAAGAAATTACGGTGACCAAATGTTACAGCCTTGGGCAGTGACACTTGTAAGTAATTACAGTAACCAAATGTTACAGCCTTGGGCAGTGTCACCTGAAAGTAATTACGGTGTCCAAATGTTACAGCCTTGAGCAGTTACACTTGTAAGTAATTACGGTGACCAAATATTACAGCCTTGAGCAGTGACACTAGCAAGTAATCACGGTGATCAAATGTAACAGCCTTGAGCAGTGACGCTTGTAAGAATAGACGGTGTCCAAATGGTAAAACCTTGACCAATGACGTTTGTAAGTACTAACGGTGACCGAATTGTTCAGCTTTGAGGAGTGACACTTGTAAGAAATTACGGTGATCAAATGTTACAGCCTTAGGCAGTGACACTTGCAAGTAATTACGGTGACCAAATGTTACAGCATTGAGCAGTGACACTCGTAAATAATTACGGTATCCAATTGTTACAGCATTGAGCAGTGACACCTGCAAGTAATAACGGTGTCCAAATGGTACAGCCTTGATCAGTGACACTTTCAGGTAATTACGGTGACCAAATGGTACAGCCTTGACCAATGACATTTGTAAGTAATTCAATATCCATATTGTAAAGCCTTGAGCAGTAACACTTGTAAGTAATTACAGTACCCAAATGTTACAGCCTTTGGCAGTGTCACCTGAAAGTAATTACGGTGACCAAATGTTACAGCCTTGAGCAGTTACACTTGTAAGAAATTACGGTGACCAAATGTTACAGCCTTGGGCAGTGACACTTGTAAGTAATTACAGTACCCAAATGTTACAGCTTTGGGCAGTGTCACCTGAAAGTAATTACGGTGTCCAAATGTTACAGCCTTGAGCAGTGACACTTGTAAGGTAAGTAATAACGGTGACCAATTGTTACAGCCTTGGGCAGTCTCACATGTAAGTAATAACGGTGACCAATTGTTACAGCCTTGGGCAGTCTCACCTGAAAGTAATTACGGTGTCCAAATGTTACAGCCTTGAGCAGTGACACTTGTAAGTAATAACGGTGACCAATTGTTACAGCGTTGGGCAGTCTTACCTGAAAGTAATTACGGTGTCCAAATGTTACAGCCTTGAGCAGTGACACTTGTAAGAAATTAAGGTGACCAAATGTTACAGCCTTGGGCAGTGAAACTTGTAAGAAATTACGGTGTCCAATTGTTACAGCCTTGAGCAGTGACACTTGTAAGAAATTACGGTGACCAAATGTTACAGCCTAGGGCAGTGAAACTTGTAAGAAATTACGGTGTCCAATTGTTACAGCCGTGAGCAGTGACACTTGTAAGAAGTTACGGTGTCCAAATGCTACAGCCTTGATCAGTGACACTTTAAGGTAATAACGGTGACCAAATGTTACAGTTTTGAGCAGAGACACTTGTAAGTATTTACGACGACCAAATCTTACAGCCCTGAGCAGTGAGATTTATAAGAAATTACGGTGACCAAATGTTACAACCTTAAGCAGTGTTACTTGTAAGTAATTCCACTCGCTCGCTCGCTCGCTCGCTCGCTCCCTCGCTCCCTCCCTCCCTCCCTCCCTCACTCACTCACTCACTCACTCACTCACTCACTCACTCACTCTCTCACTCAATCAATCAATCACTCACTCACTCAATCACTCAATCACTCACTCACTCAATCAGTCACTCAGTCACTCAATCACTCAATCACTCACTCAATCACTCACTCAATCATTCACTCAATCACAAACATACTCATTAATACACTCACAAACCTTATAGTTCATTACTTATTCAATCAGTCAATTTTTTAATCATTCACTCACTCAACCACAAACTCACCCATCCATACACGCATCCACTCACTCATTCACTAACAACTTCATTCCCTCACTCACTAGTTCAATTTTTTTTTCCGTTTCACCAATTAATCCATTCATTTGATAATTCATTTAATCATTATTCACTCGCACTTTCCTCATTTTTTAGACTTTTAGGGTTAAATTATCTGTTGAAACGTAAACAATTTCATTTAAACATTTCTGGCCAAAACTTGCCAGATTAAGTATTTTAGAATTAAAAAGCCGGTCTTCTGTTACGCCTGACATTATGATTCCGTTTTCATCTTTAATGCCCAGGCAACGACCGCCTTTTTGTACTTGAGTACTATGACTCTTTATAGCCTTTCATCATGTAGCATTAGACCGAAGGGTACATGGGTAGAGTGCACTTTCAAATTCAGTCCACGTGCACTAGAAGTTAAACGTTCTCCATGTACCAAAAGGTGTCAAGTTAAGATTAAACGCTGGTGATACGTTTTGTTCTACAGGTCAATAAATTAATATAGTTATTCAACGAGATCGTTTTATACATTTTCAAAAATAAATGTCAAAATCTATATGGTTTATCTAGCTCACCTGAGCACGAAGTCCACAACGTCAGCTATTGTGATCGCCTGGGGTCTTTCTGTCTGTCCATACGTCCGTCCGTCCGTCCGTCCGTCTGTCCCCTATTGACCTTGTGCATGCAATTGAGGCTGCATTTTTCACGACGGAATCTGCATTTTTCACCGGAACTTCATAAAATCAACTGCCTTGATAAAATCGAAGTCAATTTCGAATATTGGTCATCTTGGTATAAAAAATGAGGTCACAAGATCAAATAACAGAACAACCTTGTGTATGAAATTGAATCTGAATGAAACTTGGTCAGAATAAGTTTCTTGATAAAATCTAGGTCGAGTTTGAATTTGGTTTATCTGGGGTTAAAAACTAAGTCACTCGGTCAAATCACTGAAAAACCTTGTGTATGCAATAGAGTGTGCATTTTCACCGGAACTCAAAACATTTGGTCATAACGGTTGTCATGATAAAATCTGGATCGAGTTCGAATATGGATTATCTTGGGTTAAAAACTAGGCCATTGAGTCAAATCAAAGAAAAACTTTGTGTGTGCTATAGAAGTGACATTAACAACTCAATCATCATGGAAACTTGACGAAATGTTAGACTGAATTATTTCTAGGTCACGTTAAATTCTGGATCAGGTCAAAGTGTTTGTGTTGATCACCAGGGGTTCAAATCTAGGCCACCAGCTCAATTTTCATGAAAACCTTTTTAATGCTCTAGATACTTATTCTATAGCCAATAATCATGTAAATTGGTCTGAATGTCTGACTTGTCAAGGTCATACATAATGTTATTTATGATACATAGTGTAGGGTTAACGTTTGATCACTTTAGGTCATAAGTAGGTCACATCTTGGCCCTCTTGCTTTTAAATCTCGTGTATGTTTAATCAGTGTACATGTACTTTGAACGATATATATAGAAATCAGCATTGATGCTGCATCTCAAGGTGCCATAATACTGTAAATCAGGTAATTTTTGCACCGATTTAATTTTCACTATTTATGCAAATTTGATAATTAGCTCACCTGAGCATAAGGGCTCAAGGTGAGTTATGGTGATCGCCTCATGTATGTGGTCTGTCTGGCGTTTGTCTGTCTATCTGTTTGTCTGTCTGTCAGTCCACACATAACCTTGTGTATTCAACGGAGGCAGCATTTTTACTTGATCTTCATAACTCTTGGTCAGAATGACAAATATTAGGTCACCCGATCAAGTCATAGAAAAACTTGGTCACAAGGTGACCGTGTAAAATCATAGAAAAATCTTGAGTATGCAATATAGGTTGCATTTTCATTAAATCTTCATGAAACTTAATCATAATGACCATCTTGATTAATTCTACATCAAGTTTGCATATGGGTCATCTACGATATAAAACTAGCTCACGGGCTCAATCATGTGTCATCCAGGGTCAAAAATTAGGTCAACAAATCAAATCTTAGAAAAACCTTGTGTAAGTAATAAAGGCTGCATTTTTCGCTGGATATTTATGAAAGTTGGTCGGAATGACAGTTTTGATAAAATCTAGGTCTACTTTGAATATGGTTAACTAGGGTTAAATCTAGGGCATTATGTAAAATTATAGAAAACACTTGTGAATTTGATAGAAGTTGTATTTTTCATTGGGTCTTTATGAAACTTGATCAGTTGATTATATTGATGAAATCTAAATTGAGTGTCAATATAGATTATCTGGGGTAAAGAACTAAATTACAAGGTCAAATCATAGGAAAACCTTGTGAACGCAATATAGGTTGCATTTTTCATTGGATCCGTATTAAAGTTGGTCAGTATGATCGTCTTAATTCAATTTACCTCGAGCTCGAATATGGGTCACCCGGTTTTGTGTGGATTACCTTTGATTCAATTAATTTAGGTCACCAGGTCAATTCGGAGGAAAACCCTGTTGGCACTTTAGCTCTAGAAGTCACATTTTATAGCAATCTATTTATTGATTGATTGATTGATTGATTGATTGATTGATTGATTGATTGATTGATTGATTGATTGATTGATTGATTGATTGATTGATTGATTGATTGATTGAAAGTACGTAATTGCTTTCATCATAATTATGATAATATTGAGCGATTGTTCGTGTCTTTCTATGTCATACCATCAATAACAATGACCACTATAGCTGGGACGGGTAGAAATTTTGTACCAGGGTACCCGCTTCCGTATTACCTGCGGTTACCCGAGTACCTATTGTTATTAATTCAGCAATCAATCTTGATAAGTCAGTCGCATTGACTAAATTTGTTTTGATAATTGCACTCGAAAGAAAACAATAACGGGTTAATTTACACATGCTGTAATAATCTCGGGTGCTAATTAGTTCGCCCTCCGGCTATGAAGTTTGCGTGTCTTATCGCCGGACGACATGTATCGCACGCACAAGATGGAAAAAAGGAAAAATTGTTTCTCTTAAATTTCCGACCTAGATCGCCGATACATTGTGAGAAAAAAGCATGGTCGCTTAAGACATACGACAGGTTTTTTTTAATCTGAAAAATGTAAGGTAAACATTATTTTTGAGTTACGTCTTTCGGTCCATATTTTCAGAGTCATATTAATTACACTATATAGCTATAAATACAAGTCAGAAATTTTGTCACACATCAGGCATTCGCTATCTAGATGAAAACAAATACCGAAGTACTGAACTAAATGGCAAAGTGGATTTTCTTAAATGCACTGCTTTTTATAAGGACAAAATGCGTTAATTGGTCGATTGTACATTTCTAAAAGTAACGCTCTTTTTCTACTAGAAACAGCAGTGATCGGTATTTAATTCAAATAATTTCAATATTTTTAGCCTAAATTTTTGCAGTAAAACTGTGTGAACATTCATTTAAATACTTACAGAAACCTTTGTGGACAATATTTTTGGTACTAACGGCCGCGAAGACAAATTAAATATATACCAAAGACACATATTTTACGCGCTTGTAATTATTTGCGTCTTCTGCATTATTGTACGTCAGGAGAGCAAGACACATGGCTTGATTATATACTGCTGGGGTATATTAGTTTCTCTATATAAAAATATCGAAACAATTTTAATCTGTAGCTGTATATTGAACAGGTACAAGGTAATGATTTAGTACCAGCGGGTACTCAAGTATTCGTCAAAGTTCTACTTATTTCGGTAAAATCTGCGTTTGAAGACTGTGAAATGAGATCAAATAGATAATGAATAAATTGGGTTGTAAAAATTAAAGTTCAGAGTACAAAACATGGCACTTGAATGTTTGAAGTCTTTAATTAACGTAAAGCCTTTCCAGCTTTAAGAGGTTAAAAGCAGCAGGTTTATCTGTTTCGAAACGGGTTACATTTTTTATAGATTTACCTAGATTTGTTATAGAAAAAAAGGTCAGGAGCCGCACATCTTCACACCAGTTGTAAGATAGCAATATCAGTGGATGTCAGAATATAGAATGTCGTAGCTATATTAAAAGTTCAAAAAATACTGTTTCTGTGGAGAAGGAAACCGGTAAGTTTCTCACAAGTTCCATTGTGAAGATGACATAGGCAGAGGCATAGCAGTCCGGATGATTGGATGTCTCTGAGCTTCGACATGGTGTGCATCGAATTGTGATAGAAAATGGTTCCAAGTTTTTACTTGCTGTAAAAGTAGATGACATTTCTGTAAATAAAACAAAGTTTTAGCCAGTATATCCGAATTACATGTCTGATGACTTCAAGATGATACAGCTTTAGCAACAGGTCTGGCCACGCCCTTGCTAGGGTCATCGTAGCTATTAGCAGCTCAGTCTGCAACGCTACCAGTTACATCATTCATAAAACTCAATTTCAGGGTGCCCTCTGAGTAGAAGGCTCTTGTTGCAATTGCAGAGCTTTTTACATGGTTCGTAGCGGCTGCATCAGTTTTACACGATGTCCACCATTTTGTCTCATGATAATTATAAAACCCTTGTGCGATTTTGCAGACTAAGTTTGTTGTTGTTTTTCAACAAATCTCTTCGTCTTTACAGTTATTGTTTGGCATGTAACTTAATGCCTTTGTTATGTTGAATTAGAGAAACAATGTACTGATGAAACAAAAAAAAATATCGTGAAACCTCCTGTATTCTTTAAAAAATAGAATGAAGTTACCTTCGAGCATGTAAATCCGACTGGTCTGTTCTGAGTTCTTTTTTCGTGCTATAATTGTCCTACTAGCAAATGTTTGAAAGCAATAGTCCAGCTGTTAGACATGTATGACCCTTGATGTTGTGATGTTCATTATTAACATTAATGTGTTTTCAATGTGTTTTGGTATAAACAATTTTTTTGATATTCATTGACTGTGTTTGGCTTGCAGAAAAAATACATAACTGATACATGTGTTTAATACATTTGACAATGTTCTGAGTGTTCAAACTATTTCTACTAAAGAGCTCTTATGTTTATATCAGACCTTACCACATAAAGTATGTTCTGTTATAATATGATCATATCTAATATCACGTTAGAGTCCCACTAACAACCTTACATCATATAACAAAGTTTGTAGTTACTTTGTGAAAACTGTGCCTGTACGTATCTGAAATACATTTCAAGTGTTAAAGGTGGTCAATTACTTTTAAAGAACATATAATGACAATTTTTACTTTTTGTATATTCTGTTAGAGATTTATTTAATGAACAAAAAGGCCCATTACATAGAGTTAGATCCCTATCAGAAATTTATATTTTATTAACTTTTATAAAATTTTGTTATTACTCCCCTTTAATATGAAAGTATTTAAAACGTTGAGTTTTTTTTTCTTTCAATATAATTTCTACTTTTACATTTAAATTGGATAGATATACAAATATTTCAACATTCTGAACCAAAATGCAAGTTTTAAAACTATGTGTAGCTTCTGAATTTATTTATTTCCAATCTATCCTGGGTGCGCACCCAAGATAGGTAAAGGGAGGTAATAATAATTTTTCAAACTTGCATTTCTAATGAATTCCATCTAAATATATAATTTTTAATGCAAATATTTCACAAATATAATACAATAGGTCTTATATTTATATCTTTTCTTAGGCAAAGTATGTGTATCAAATTTTTACTTATGATAAAATAACTATATCTTGGTTGGGCAACCAGGATAGGGAAATCAAATTTTTAAAAATACCTCCAGTGAAAATCTTACTTGAATTAAGCGCAAATTGAACATAAATGAGTGTAACTGATCAGATGTAAAAGTTTCAAACCATGTTACATGGCCAAATTCTAATTATATACCTTTAAACTATCCCAAAAGAGTAGTCTCCTTACAAGTTCATATGCGGACACTGCTCAATTGTCTAGGCAACCAGGACATATCACTAGAAGGTCCGTGGAAATTAAACTGAGAGACAAATCTAACCTTGAAATGCAGGTTCTATATTAATAACTTCAACAAACACTGATGCTTAGTTGGACAATCTGGCTGAACTAACATCCTTGCTTTTCTGACCTTAACAAAAATTGTGTAAGCTTCATATTTATTTAACATATATAAATATTATATAATATGTGTATAACATTGCAATATTTGGACATCTTACCCAATTTGTACATACTGTTATTTTATCTAGTCTAGTTGATAAAACAGACAATACATCATACAGCGATCTTGTATAAACAGCCTACTTAACCTTGAAAACTTCTTAATGTTTATTTTGATAAGATGTCACCGTTTAACTTGTTAAATAGTGCACGTGTACTAAAATTCAGCTTTTGTACACTTGTTTCAAAGTCTTAGAGTTACAAATTACACAATTCAAGTTGACAAAAATCATCTTTGAAAGCTAATTAAACCTGGAGCGGTATATTGTGTCTTTACTTCTTTTAGTCCTTAAAATTTCAGTTCTTCTAATATAAAACTTAAATAAGTGATATCAGAGATATTGTGGTCAGACTCTATTTTGAGTTAATCCACCTTTCCACAGATTCTTTAGAAAAAAACAACCTGAAACCATTTTGGCAACTTTACAGAAATAGTGGTTGGGTTACCCTATGTCTAAATACATAATTATGTGTTTTAGAAGTTTCTCTCGTTAAGGTTACTTGATTTGTTTATATCTGTCCTAACCTAAGACGTCTTTATCGCTCATACCAAAACTGTAAGCTACCATAGCTGCAAATAGAAGGAATAAGTTATTTTAGAATTACTTGATTAGCTGTCACAGAATTTACCTAAATAACAGGAAGAAATGGAAGAACCCTGGGTTCAAAATTTACCCCGCACGGGAGTCGCTTGTTTTACTTAGGTTCATAATATAAGAAAACCTTCAAAAGGCTCTCTGAAACCACAAGGCCTAGAGCTTAGATATTTAGCATGTGGCATTGCTTATTGAACATCTACCAATATTGTTCAAATTATGAATGACCCCGCTCCGGGTGTCCCTTGATTTTACAAAGGCTTATATAGGAAATCTTAAAAAATCGTCATCTCTGAAACCAGAAGGCCTTATAGCGTACATATTTAGCATGTATCATTGCCTAGATGACCTCTAACCAGATTAGTCAATGCATGACCCCCGGGCCAAAAAATACCCTGTTTGGGGGTCACTTGATTTAACATAGGCTTACTTAGGGAAAACGTTAAATCATTTTTTGTCTAAAACAACTAGGCCCAGAGATTAGATATATAGAGTAGAGCATTAAGTAGCGGACTTCTACGAAAATTGTTTCGATCAGAGTCCCCTGGACAAAAATGACCCTTTCTGCTATTGTATTATAGCCAATGATAACAGGTGAGCGATATAGGGCCATCTTCGTCCTCTTCCTTTCAAATATCGCGAAAGATTCATTTCACAAAGATTAAACCTTAGAGAATTCTCCTTTCGCGAGTATGTGTGCTCAAAACTCGCAAAATGTTCGTCAAGCGAAAAATTATCAGATTTACAATAGGTGATGAAATATAACATGAGAGCCAGAATTTCAGAAAACGTTAGATAAAAAAATCATCATGAAAGTTAGTCAGAAGTTTTGTTTCGATGAACTCTAGGTCTAGATTGTAACTGAGTGTCGTGGTGTCAAAAAATAGGACACCCGGTCAAATCATAGAAAATTCTTTTGAACATTCTAGAGACCACATTTGACATACAGTCCTTTTAAAAAATTGGTAAGAATGTTTTTCTTGATGAACTCTAGGTCACGATCGAAACTCGGTAAAATGGTATGACAAATTATGTAACCCGATACCAAGGTACATTGCTCTTGACCATTCGACCTACTTTTCTGTTGTTGAAGCTACAAAAATGAAATGTGGGCCGCTTGTACAGTTTTGCGAGAGGATTACAATTGTCTTCTATGTTGTGTGTGCTATAGAGTCTGCAGTTTTCATTGGACCTTCATAAAATTTGGTCAGAATAATAGCCTTTATGAAGTAGATTTTGAATATGGATCATCACCAGGAAAAAAATTGGGAAACGTTGTGTCGACCTTTTAACCTATTTTTAGCAATGGTGTCTCAGGTGAGCAATACAGGACATATACAATAATGTAGAATAACGTCGACTGTTTACAAAGTTGTTGTTATGAAGCAGAGCCAAAACCCCTCCCCATGGGTTGTTGGTGATAGAAACATTTCAAGAGAACTACCTGAATGGTCAGATTTATAACTTATAACAATTATATTTTTTCTGGCAAAATTAAAAAAGCTTGTTGTAATGGTTTCGTTCTCCTCCATGTATATTTTTTTAAATTACCATGAAATCTCACGAAATGAAATTTACAAAAATATGTAATCAGTTTTGTCTTCCATGTTGTTTTGATTTATAGATTTTTACTTGCTATAATCATATTCTGGATATAGAACAGTTTAAAGTCACCGGACAGTGTGAAATGATAATATCTCAAGTTTCTAAAGTATCAACCATATTTAAAAAAATAGAAAAAGTCTGGAGTTTGATTTGTTGTGTATGAACACTCAACAGAATAAATTTTGTGTTATATATACATGTACAAGAGGTTGCAGTCTAGAGTCCCTGGCATATACAAAAAAAATTACTGGAAGAATCGGAAGGGCTCCATCTGGTTGCAACCGGGTAGTGAAGGAACAAGTTCCGCTGATACCGAAATGCAATGATATTGTCTGATCTCAACAATTTGATGTTGAATTATATAAATAATCAATGATCTATGTGGTATAATAACTCTATACAATCAATAAGTTTTATAAAATGTTTGTTTATAATTCATTATATATATACTATATGTTTTGTAGGCGTATTTTGTCTTCTTGTGCATAACAATTTCAATTACACACAATGTATGTCTTGTATTATCCAGCGAAGGAGGTTTTGGAGTATTTGCATAAATTTTTTATCATTTTACGATAACTTAAGGTAAACAAACCATAATATATATTTATGATACAGCTCACGCTCATATTGAGACTAATAGAACAAGGAGTAAATAGCTAGCTGGTAAGAATGGTTTTAATACTGAACGTAACGTAAATTTCATTTGAGAAGGTTGTCACCAGGTCTCCAATTTCTTTTTTATGTAACCGCCTGGTGTCCGTCTTCTGTCTATTCATACTTAACCTTTTGCATGCAATATAGGCAGCATTGAATCTAAAGTATCTTCATGAAACTTAGGCGGAATTTCATCCTTGAAGAAATATAGGTCGATACGAATACGTGTCATCTGGGGACAAAAACTAGATCATAGGATAACATCATAGAAATCATTTTCAATTGGATTTTCATGAAACTTGGCAAGTATGATTGCCTTGAAAAAAATCTAAGTTGACTTTGAATCTAAGTTGATGGTGTCAAAAATTATTCTTAATATAAAAGCAAATAATGGCGAATTTTTACCGTCTAGTTTTCAAATAACCACATAATTGATTTTCACAACGTTTACTGAAGGAAGCTGATCAAATTGACCAAGTGTGCCACTGTGGTTTCGTCAGACACACTAATTGATGGAATAATTCCATATGTTGTGAGAAGATGAGTGTTTAACATATTCTACGTGAAAATTTAAAGATTCTATTGGAGATACATTCACAGGAAATCTGAAGACCATGTGACTTCTATAGTTGAACGACAACAAATGAGACGTTACTTACACTTTCGCCTCGGCATTTACCGTGACTCAGCTAAAAACTAACAAATACCAAACAACAAAGATCATGCAACAAAAGAAACATCAAAGTAAAGTAAGAGGAAACCTAGGAACCAGGATTGCGAACAGGCCAATATTTCAATATAATTAACTTTTGCCGATGGCGGATAAAGCAGAGGTTCCGGCATTCCGCAATGATTACCGGTTACTGCCTTTTTTCCATTCACTCCTGCTCTACCACCACCTGATCTCCTAGCAGATGACCAATGAGAACAAGAAAGCAATCATACGGTCCTACCATAGCCAATCATATTATTAACTCTCCGAGCATTCGACAAACGAAAGACTTATACATGCTACTCGTCCTTTGTATCCAAATGCTGCTCAACTACCACATAATCATTTATATAAATGAAAAACGTGACCATCCTCGGTAATCCAGGCTATTCATTACGCATTGAATACACGTGACAAATTGACTGTAGAAATCTCGTACTCGTGAATAATTAATTAGTTACGTGAATTGATTGAAACTACGTGAAAAGGAAAGGTAATGTACCAATCTTGAAACATATTTGTCATTAAGAAAATTCTGCAAACGGAGGTCACAGTTGAATCATTATTTACCCGCCAGAGGAAAAAATCCCCGTCCGTGCTGTCATCATACATAACTGCCCCGGCTGCTGCTCAGGAACCACTGATTGAATTCAATGAAACTTTATACACTGTTTCAATATAAAAAGGAGTTGTGCATTTTATTAGAATGTTCTTTTCACGGAGTTATTGCCCGTTGATTATTTGTTTCATAGTGACATTTGTTAGTAGTTACTATGGCCTAATGTTACAGCATTGAGAAATGACACATCTAAGACATTATGGTGGCCAAATGTTACAGTCTTGAGCAGTGGCACTGGTACGTAATTACGATGTTCAAATGATATAGCAGTGGCGACGAAGTGTTACAGCATTGAACAGTGACACTTGTAAGTAATTAAGTTAGTGTCACATGTAAAAAAAGTTGCTGTTTGCAAATGTTATGGCCTGCCTTGAGCAGTGACATCTTTAAGAAATAACGATTATCCAATACCGAATAAGAATTTACGGTTGTCAAATGTTACAGCGTTGATCAGTGACATTTGTAATGAATTAAGTTAGTGTCACTTGTAAAAGGTTACTGTTTGCAAATGTTACGGCCTTGACCAGTGACATTTGTAAGAAATTACGGTGACCCTTTGTTACAGCATTGAGCAGTGATTCTTATAATCCAATCATACAGCCTTGAGAAATGACACTCTTAAGATATTATGGTGATCAAATGTTACAGCATTGAGCAGTGACACTTGTAAGTTATAACGGTGATCAAATGTTACAGCCTTGCGCAGTGACACTTACAGGTAACTACGGTGACCAAATAATAGCATTGGACAATGGGAATTGTAAGCTATCACGGTGGTCAAATGTAACAGTTTTGAGTAGTGATATTTTTAAATAATTGCGCTGACCGAATGTCACAGCCGTGCTCAATTAGACTTGCAAGTAATTACGGTGGACAAATGCTTTATCATTGAGCAATGGAACTTGAAAGTAATCATGATTACCCAATGTTACAGCCTTTAGCAGTGACTCTGGTAAGAAATTACGCAGGCCAACTATTAGTCTTGAGCATTATGATGGCGAAATGTTAAGTTACAAAACAATGTTTATTTAGTCAGCTTATATGTCATTGTATGTAGAAGATAAATGAATACAATACATTCTTACAAATATTCCTCAAGGAATGATAAATATAACTGGTTTTTTTTTCTATTTAAAACAACACTTTAATTCAATTTTCGGCAATACTGCCTTTTTCAAGAAATTGGTCTGCACTTTGCATCTTCATGACAAGCTTAAAAACTAGAATTAAATTGCAATTATCCGAAAAAAGAATTAAAGATTTGTTTTAAATAGAAAAACAGATAAATTAAAAGTGTAGCAAAATGCACAATAATCATAGAATATTGAACAAATATTATTCCCATTTGCCGATCGGTATCTTGCTGTGCTCTTTAAAACTGAAAAGTACGCAAGAACATTACTTCTGTGCAAAACCAGTATGAAGGTTTTGTTCATTCACATTTTCTCTTCTAAATATTTCCAATAAGAAATCCCACATGAAGGTATTGTATACAAATGAATATTATTTTAATAATTTTACACCGCCAAAAGTTTTTTATTATGTAAACAATTCATATAATTTTTTTAACGCAATTTGGTAAAGGTAATTCATTCAAAGATTTATGTGAACTTTGGATGTGAAGAGAATTTGTTCGTTGCATACATAAGGTTATAGCTGTGTACAGGAAAATTCTGTAGGATTTTCGCAATACTCATTTACAGAACACCATGATCAAATAAATCAGTTTTGCCACTGCGATTTAATCACATGAAATTCTGCAATTATAACATAATTATGTTGTGATGAATGCTTAACATATTCGACGTAAACATTTATTATACTACTGTAAATACTTTTACAGGAAAACCGAAGGTCACGATTTCTATAGTTTAACGACAGCAAATGAGACGTTAATTACACGTTCGCCTCGGCATTTACCGTGACTGAACAGAAGACAAACACATAAACCAAAAAAATAAAAATAAACATCAAAAGAAAGATCAACGTAAAGCTTCTATATCAAAAATGGGAAATATGGGCACACGAGCAGTACGTGAAATTCCTGAAAGAAGCGACATGTCACATGGGTTACCGGTTACTAGTTTTATTCCATACACTCCTGCTCCACCACCACCTGATCTCCTAGCAGGCGACCAAGGAGGTCACGAAATCAATCCAAATACTACAGCAAATCAAACTACTAACTCTTCAGCGTATCCAACAAACGAAGGATTTCCACCTGCTATTCTTCCTTCACATCTAAATCCTGCTCCGTCACCACCTGATCATTTAGATCAATGAAAAGTGTGATTATCTTCGGTAACCCAGGCTAGACATTACGCATTGAATCCCCTGGAAAAGATTGTCAAATGTCAACAATACATCGGATCAACAGTTTGGTGCCGGTAAAATAACCTGGAGTAAATCGAATTTCAATATAACATGTTCAATCTAAAAGGATATGTGATTACAAAATGCAGTCTTGTGCAAACATTTGTCAGTAATTTATACCTAGCATGTACAATAGGTAAAAACATTGAATGCTTTAAAGCAATGGGACAGGAGACAAAAGTACGAAACCCTATGTAAAGTTGGACTTTTGGAAACGGACTGGTAATATACTGGTAATGAACAAAGCTTAGCAAATGTATTTGTCATTGCGAAATATCTTAAAACTGAGGATTCAGTTGCGTCATTATCCGCCCTCCGGGGGAATATGGTAATTGTGTCCGTCACATATTCTTGCCCTGGCTGTTTCTCACGAACCACTGACTTGAATTCAGTGAAACTTCATACACTGTTTAAATATAAGGAGATGATGCGCATCTTTCATGGAGTTATTGCCCTTTGATTTCTTTTTTCACAGCAATATTTGTGAGTAATTACGGTGACCAAAAATAACAGTCTCGAGCAGTAATATGTGTACTTAAATACCAAATGGTAACGGATAAGCAATTTTGGTGACCCGATGTAACAGCCTGTAATAGAGTACCTGTAAATAGATACCATTAATGTTACAGCTTGATCCAGTTTTATCCAGTTGTTTCCCACTCGTAATGTTGCGTTCCCTCACACCCAACAGCAAATCGGAGACTTTAAAGCTGCTCGCTCTCAGATTTTGGTAAAAAAAAACAAAGTTCTTCAAACTGTATGTAAATAACGTATTTTAGAACACATAGTGATATAAAAAGGCTCAAGTATAAATTCCTGCCACGTTTGTCTCTTAATTAAAAAAAAATACGCTACCAAATTCAAAAGCATTGCACACGCTTTTGAAATTTCAATATAAACATATAGTGTAACGGCGCCGTGTAACCGACATATTCAATCGATTTCTGCAAATTCCTACCTAGATTTTTGTTTATAATTCGAATCTAGCCTTTAGTTTAATATTTTAGGTATAATTATGTCAATTTAAAAAAAAAATGTTTTCAACGGTAACCGAGAGCGAGCAGCTTTAATTATAGAAGGAGTTTTAAAGACTGACGTAAGTATGGACGGATGCAATGGATGGATGGACAAAGAAGCAAAGCATATGCTTAATTTCGAAGGATCCGAATTCACTTCAAATGATTAGGGTTGTTTTATGGAAAGAAAACTAAATTGTTAGTACGTATATATGACAACATTTATTCAACTCACAATACAGTAAATATCAAATATCAGAAAGAAATAATACATAAAACTTAATAAAACTCAATAGTGGCACATACTGTAAAAAAATGGTATGCCAAACAAATTGCAAAATACACCAAAAAAGAAAAAGAGAGACATAATAAAGGTGGTGTGTAAGTCTTTTTCTGTTGTAAGTATGTTTATATATAAACAGTGCTGTGACGTTTGGTATATTCCAGTTCCAACAAAATCAAGCGTCCATCAATAGTTTCTCTTACAAATGATTAATATATATCGCAAACACTGTATCTCAATTCTACGAACTTGATTAAAACGTGTGTCAATTGAATGCAAACATTTTGTAAATTTTCTTCTTTACCGAAAACGTTAAAATGTTGCACTTTTTATTTACACAAAATTTCCTGCATTCAACACGAACATTCAAAATTCTCATCTAATCGTTGAAACCCATTGACGCTGCCAGCTATTTTTAAGTAATGAGAAGTCAGAACAGAAACATTTAGATTCTTTTCACATTACGTACACTTTTTCAAATAAACTGACACATTCTCAATTTGAAGAGTATTTTCAAATAACTGGAAAACTTCTGCCACTTATATTTATCGTTCGTTCAAATAAAGCAATTTTGACTGTTTCAGATTTATCAATATACATGCAGATACTTTATCTTTAATGCAAAACTGAATGATACCAGATTAAAAATCAGTTCAATGTTTTGAATTCGAAAGGCAATGTCACGTGACCTTCAGCAAGGGAGGTTACAAGAAGCAAATTAGCAACATTTTCTTACCGAATTTTTCCGTACAGTTGACCACACTTGCTTTTGCCTTATACTAGGCTTATGTAGATGACTTCTCTTATGTATTTTATTTTCTTCATCTTAAGGACAATTAGGCCGATCATATCACACTCTTACAGAATATATATAATACATGATTGTGTCTAAATTTCTCACAGCGGTTACTTCCCTTTACATTCACAGTAATAATAGCGATTTTAATGGTCGACATCCGTTCTAAATTTAGAAACTCCTCATCTCAGCTCCGCTCTCAAATTAGTGCCTTAACAGATTACCACGTGACAATGTGGTCATGTACAGTATTCGGTACGACAAGGTTGATGTAATAGTTTGTTCACATTTTTACATTTGTAAGCTGTTTATAAATTAACTACAATTATACAATAAGCGCCAGTTGTAAACGGTAGTGGATAAAGGTGACGCAGTGGTAGCGCATTCGCCTCAGGATCGGAGGGTCTGGGTTCGATCCGCAACAGTGCCACTGGGGTTGTGTCTTTGGGAAACATACATATATTTCCTCATTGCTCCTCTCTCTATCTTTTTCTCTTTCTCTCTCTCTCTCTCTCTCTCTCTCTCTCTGGTTATCAGACACTTCGTGCTGGTCTGTAGTAGTTTGCGGTTAGTTTAAATGGAAAACTTGCTGAAAAGTATACGTAAATACGATATATGGGAGGTAACTTGTTTTAAACAATTTCGAATTGTTTATGCTATTTACTGCCCATTGAAGTATGTTACTAGTGGCTACATAGCACTAACAATTATCTATCCTTGTCCATAGGCAATACATTATAATTCCATATTACCTCTATCACTTTCTCTGACTTCAATGTTGATTTCATCACAGGTGATTGTAGCGGTGCAGGAACCCAAATAGTGAATGTTAGTTGCCTATATATCAATAAGAAGGTAAACAACAATGTTTACACATCGACCCAGTTTCAGCCTCAATTACTTCATCTAGAATAATGCATATTTACATATTTTAGAACGAATCATCAACTAAAACGGTTCATATCATTTAATAATTGTTTCAATTAGAGCGTAAACATTCCGTAGATATATTATGTAACTTTTATTTCCTCCAAAATTGAAGAGTACATGTACATGTATAATACAAACAATGCAGAAAAAGAACGATTATATACGTATGTACAAACAATATAAAAACAAATTATAGGATGTACAATTTTTACAAGATGATAATGATACAAAACGTAATTCATTTAATGTTACATATGAATCATTTACAATAAGTAAAAACATGATAAAGGAAAAACCCACAGATGCTTGGGATCTGGACCTCATCCCGTTAGACCTGACCCTCGCCCCTGCTCACTGCAGTACCTTATATACATCCTACAACTGCGTGTTAGCTAACCAATTACAAATGCAAGTCCTTATTCTACTTACCTACTGATCACATGTTTATGGTGACAATGTATATACGTTCCGTACAACATGTGACAAGTATAGATTGGGTGGCGAGTCAATACCCCAAGCATCTGTGGAAAACCCCACTTATTTACACTCTATGTAGGTCTCATTCAGTGGGGGAAATACAAATAAAACTACATTAACTGTAAAGTGTCTGACAGGCAAAGATCTGTATATATATTTTGTTAACGGTTTTTTTCGTTTTCACTCTGGATATGTCTTTTTGTATTGTATGTCGCCCGAGCCGTAAGGGAGGGTGATAAAAAAAGGTATGTCAGATGTACACGGCAAAGCCTGTTACATTATAATCCCATTTATTTTGCCTATTTCCAGATTGTTTTTCATATCTTAAAATGGGCTATCGATCAATTCACGTCATACCACGGACGCTTTATATACATATATGTACAAACAATACAGAAACACACAATAGGATTTTAAATATTTACACGATGACAATAATATAGGACGTAATTCATTAAATTTTACACAATAAGTAAAGACAAAATAAAGGAGAGACCAACTTCCTTACACTCTATGCACTCTATATATGTCTCATTCAGTTGAAAAAGATACTAAAAAGCTACATTAAGAACAATACCTAAACTACGGAACTACTGTCAAACAGGGTAATAAATCCTCATCCTTACGAAAAAAAATGTCATTAAAAAGTAGAAAAACTCGGGTCTCACTCATAGTCACCTTTCGGTTGTGCTAAATGCTTCAAAACTAAATTATTTCAGCTTCTCGAAGTGTTCAGCACAACTGGAAGGTGACTATGTTTGAGACCAAAGTAGTTCTAGAATACTTTTATATTGCCATATGATAGGCTACATTTAAAATTAAAGGACATACCCTTTAACTAAATAACCTCAAAAACATAAAAAAATAAAATATTCGGAAGAATTACATCTTAACCTAAAAGTTTAAGTGTGCATTCCAGACATTACCTATTATATCAGCGTTTTAAAAATATGTTACAGTACCGTAACAGCTAAATGGCTTTCATTATTTTCCAGCATTGTTCATAGTTTATTTTGATCACGTGATTCCCCGCCGTGATGTTTTAATACTATTAGTTTCTTATATGAGCACGAGGTTCAGATCGAAATATCCGTCACTGAGGGTAACTGTTTTGGCGGGAACGAGGCTCTGCCGAGTTCCCGCGAAACGTTCCGAAGTGACGGATTTTCCATCGAACCAGATTCATGGAAGAAACTTTTCTTGCATACCGTCTTGCACTTTGAAATAGATATTTAAAAACACTTACCGAAATGATGCATTTTGATATAAACACATTCTTTAATGTTATGTATGGGAAATGACGTCAGATTGTTGATACGGCGTCCTTGTTTAAACGTACGTCACAAGAAGCCTAAGTCGTCTACGGGGGTGAAGATGAGTTTTCCGCACGGAACGCACCCCACGTTGCATTTCTCGCGCATGACTGGTCTATAATTGCTAAAAATATGTAACAGTAAATGATAACTGAAATGCTTGATTCTACTCCAACGGGTTTTATTCAATAAACATTGGTCAATATCTATATAGGACAAAAAGGAAACTTACTACATAATTAACGAAAAGAATTGTTAAAAGCTTCTCGCTCTCGCATTTTAATGAAAAAGTGAAGTTCTTCAAACTATTTATAATTAGCATATTTTAAAACATAAGTCAGGTTCCAGTTAATTTCTGTTTCAAAGTGTATCTTATTTTGAAATTTACGTTCAAGTTATAAAGCGTTCAAACGCTTTTGAATTCCAATAACTTTAGAGCGTAGCGGTGCCGTAAAACCTAGCTCACACTTTTGCAACAGATTGTCTAAAATTCCTACATGTTTTTGATTAAAGCAATTTATTTTACATTTCATATTTCATGACAGCAGCTTTAACTCTCATAAGTTTGTTTTGGCTATTCATAAACATGTGTCAAATATGATAAAAAAAATCATCGCTAATTTTTTGTAGATATTTCAGATTCATTTTGTTGTTTTGATTTGCTTACTACCTATACAGATTTTCACACTCGTATCACAATTCTCAAGTTAACATCAAGTTGTCTCATTGGTAAAAATGTGTTTCAATTTTACAGATTGTTACACAGGGGGATCCTGGGAATATGCAGGAAAACAAAATGTTACAAAGCCTGGTTTTCATTGTCAGAGGTGGGACGCCCAGACACCACGGAGGCATCCATTTACTTATAGCCGGAGATACCCTGACACAACTCTAGCAGAAGCTGAGAATTTCTGTAGAAATCCGGACAAAATCTCTTGTTGACCATGGTGTTATTTCAGCGGACATAACTAGACGTCGATGGGAAATATGCGGTATCTCAGAGTGTTGAGGCGTTTTACATTTAAAACTGTTTTATGAAAGACAATGCAAATCATTCGCTGTTTGCAGGTGCAAATGGGAATATCAGCCTCGAGGGCAACTGTTTCTGATGGTAACGAGGCTCTGTCAGGTCACTCTTTATTACTTTCTTGACAGGGTCATAACTCGTTAAGTACTAAATTTAATAGCATACAGTCATAGAGGACATTAAGATGCAGTGCAGTATCCAAGAACCATAACCCAAACTTACGCTGATTTTAATGTATCTCCCTTTATTGATGTCTTGCATAAAACTTTTATGCAAAGCATTTATTTTCAAATTTTTAGAGTAGAAATGCGACAATAACGCAGGAAAGGTGCAGGGGAATAGCATTTGACCCCCCCCCCACACACACACACACACTCGTGCGTATCATACAAATTCCCCGAGCTCCCAGTTACGGCCCTAATATGTATCAAATACACAACAAAACGTGACATATAGATATGTATATTATATCAGTTACGCAACAAAAGGGATAGATATGTGTATTTCATCAAGTACATTGTACACAACAAAAGTGTTATATAGATAAGTATATTTCATCAAGGACACAACTTCAAAAGCATACATACAAATGTAATAAAAACTTTAAAAGTATTATTACATAACTTAACAGTTTGAGCACTACAATCTAGTTAAATGAGGCAGTTATTGACATCCGTTGTTCTTTAAAAATGTATTTATCATTTTGCTTTCACTGAACACAGTATTCTTAATCGGTAAATACAATCTGCTAGATATGATAATGCACTTTTAAACAGTAAAATTAATTTCGCAAATGCTTGGACCTTCCGTGTCTACACAGTCAAAATGGTTGTTCCATCGCCATGGTGGATGTCCGTTTTTCAAATAATCAATACATCCTCTGGTGTTGTTTCGCGGCTTATTAAATGCCCAACCATTAAACGTTAGAGCAGTCCCGTCAGTCCACCGAAAGTCGTTGTTGTTTACGTCAAAGCGTCCACCAACCCAGAAGAAAGTTTCATATTGCTGAACTGAAAATAAATTACAATTATGCAAATCACTAACATGCACATTCTGTATTTCATAGAAATTCTTAATGTGATATTACCGCTCAAAGTGACCATAAAAATGTTAAAGCTGCTCGCTCTCAGTTGCCATTGAAAAAAAAAAGAAAAAAAAATTGATATAAAACTTAAGGCTAAAATCAACAATAAAAGTAATATCCTAGGTAGGATATTGCAAAAATCGATTAAAAATGCAAGTTTTTCGGTACCGCTGCACTATAATGTTTATATTGGAATTTCAAAAGCGTTTGCAACGCTTTATTATTTGGTAGCGTATTATTTCAAGTCTACAGGTATACGTGACAGGAATTTATATTGGAAACTTTTTATAAGACTATTAGTTCTAAAATATGTTATTTTCATACAGTTTGAAGAACTTTATGTTTTACAAAAATCTGAGAGCAAGCAGCTGTAAGACATTTCTAAATCCAGAGTCTTTTAGATAAGGTAAACCACAACACATATAAAAAAAAGAATTTTATTTCAAACGAATACAGAGGCAATCTGTAAAAATCGGTCTTAATTCCTAAAAAAGGTGTATTGCTGTTATATATCAATAATAGATATTACTCAGTTTACGCCATTTCTTACATGTTTTCATAGTATTAACTTAGGAAATAGATTTTACATTTGAGTGAAATACCGCTTAGTGTATCACTGTTTGGAGTGTAGATGCGTAGTAATCTTATCACGAAGACCTCCGAGATTAATTACAAATGTAGCAGGGTTGAGTTTTAGTGGTGTTTTACATTTTATTTAGTTATCTGACACCTGCATTAATATACTTCTTTTTACAGCGAAGCTTACATCATTTAGTAGTTGACATATAGGTCAAAGTTTACAATAGCCTTAGTTCTTGATAGTGATTGGTCAATTAGTCACTAGTGTAGTAATTTTCACTAGTCTGGCGCTAGAGTTGGTTCTGCCAGTTGTTCACCACAGTAGTCAGAGATGGCAAGATGTGTTCTTATGATGTGAGAGGCTTTAGGCAGTTTTTCTTCAGCATCGTGTCGAAGAATTAGGTAGAGATGATCTAGTATGTAGAAGCAAATATTTATCTGTCGATTGCTTGTATTGTAATTAATTCTACAGTTTTATCTAGTCGGATGAGTTTGTTGTATTTTGGACTGTCATGGGTTTTCGCGAGTCTGGTTCCTAGTCCGTATTCTGTCACTCGGTTTGCAAAGCCACTGTCTTTACTAAACGGCATAACTATAATGGTGGTTGGTACTTTTCAGAGTCCTTTTAGTAACACGACACATGCACCGGACCAGGGAGTAAGCCGGGAGTGTATAGTTGTATGGTTACCATGTAGATGTTCATCCCATTGATGAAGGTAAATATTGTTTATATAACAATTGTATAATTGTACATTTTATCTTAAGTAATTCTCATTGTATGAAATACAATGAACAGCACTGGATTGTTAAAACTTGTATACACTGAAAAGGGTATTCCTTAATAGAAAGTGGAACCTTTCTCAAGCAGACATTTAGTACTCACAGCTTGAGTACTAATCAAGCGAACCATTATCTTAATGATCATGTTAATACTGTACTTTTACTTATTAGTCCTTGTTATGTATTTTTCAGGTCGGTTTAAACCATGGATCATTATGCTTTAGAATCATGGATCAGTATGATTTAATATAGTATAAGACGGTTATTAAGACCGGTATATCTGATCTATATTGTGACCCGTTTGTTTCACAACCCGAATGAAGTGTGGACTAAAGTTATATTTATGATAAGATGAACAATAAAAACATGCCCTGATGAGCATGAAAGCGAAACCGGTTGGCAAATAATAATTTAATTATCTCATGGACTGTGTTTTTATCTTTTAATATATTTAACTTTTTTCCGGCACATGTTTTTGAATTTTTCACGTATATATATATATATATATATATATATATATATATATAAACAGATCTTTTCTTTTTGTGACTCACATGGGTTACACAAAGCATCTAAACGAAATTATACAGACGACACCGGAAGTGTAGAAAATTTTACTACGATTTGTTTTACATCACGTGAATTCATTCACAACAATACAAATCCATGCGTATTAGCGCATGCACCCTCATAGATGTTGTGTGAAAATTACACGGGAGGGAATTTCAGCAGTCAAAAATAGTTCCGTGCGTCTAGTGGACCTTGACTAAGATTGTTCAAATTATGACCCGCGGGTCATAATTGAGCCCGCCCGGGGGGTCACTTGGTTTTACATAGGCTTAATGTAGGAAAATTTTAAAATCTTCGTCTCTGAAACCACAAGGCCTAGAGCTTAGATATTTAGCATGTAGCATTTGCTAGTATACCCCTCCAAATATTGTTCAAATTATGACCCCCGGGTCAAAATCGACCCCGCCTGGTGGTTCACTTTGTTTTACATAGGCTTATATAGGAAAATCTTTAAAAATCTTCTTCTCGTTTCCTTCAAACAACTTCTCTAAAATCACTAGGCCAATTATGATATAACTTAGCAGGGATGTTCCTTGCATAAAGCCCTTTCATAGTTGTTCAAATAATTCTATTCCATGCAGAACTCTGGTTGCCATGGTAATGGAAAGGAAACACTTTACAAATATGTTCCTCCAGAACAGGAAGCTAGAGCTAAGATATTATGCATGTTGCATTGGCTAGTAGACTTCTACCAAGATTGTTCAACTTATGACCCCGGGTCAAAATTGACACCGCGCGGGGGTCACTTGGAATTACATAGGCTTATAAAAGAAAAAATTAAAAATCTTCTCTGAAACCACAAGGCCTAGATATTAGATATTTGGCATGTAGAAATGCCTAGTGGACCTGTACCAATGCTCAAATCATGACCACCTGGTCAAAATTAACCCTCCCCGGGAGTGGGAGAGGTCACTTGATTTCACATAGGCTTATATAGGGAAACCTTTGAACAACCACAAGGCCGACATGCAGAGAATAGATATTTGGAACGTTACCCAGCATTGTGTTGTGGACATGTACGAATTATTTCAGAATCATGACCCCTTGTATCATAGCCAAGGTAGTCATGTGAGCGATATAGGGCCATCATGGTCCTCTTGTTTATCATGTATTATCAGTTTGTCTATCTATTTCAGATAAAACACTTGTTCCTTCTTTAAGTGAATGGAAACGGAGAGAGAGTTGATGTACACTCCCTTTTTAATAATCGCGTGAATGAAAGCAGTTGTTTTTTTAACTTTACGATTATTAGATATTATTCTGTTTTCTAAGTGTTAAGAGATTGACTCCATCAACCACTTTTAGTGATTAATATTTATTTCAGAAAACATGTAAGAGTGTGATTGTCTATTGTTTAATATTCAGAAATAAATTTATGTCTGTAGCGACCACACCTACACAGTTGTCTGTTGTCTCTTTTGCAACAAAGGTAATAATATTGTTGGAAATTTATGTTGGCCTGAAAGAAATGAAAGAAAACATAAAGGTTGAAAATGTCATATCTCTTCTCAAAGACAACTTAACTGCCATATCTATAACACATATATCGTTAAGTTCAAAGCAGTTTTTCATGCACTTTGCCCACTCTAATCATAAACGAAGTGCTGGAGGTGAGTTATTATGATAGCCTGGTGCCGGTGCCGGTCTGTTTGTCATCTGTCCACACTAAACCTTGTGTATACAATAGAGGCTTTATTTTACACTGGATCTTCATGACACTTAGTCAGAATGACTGCCCTGGCACAATCTATGTCGAATCTGAATATTGGTCATCTGGGGTCAAAAACTAGGTCATGGAATCATAGAAAAACCTTGCGTATGCTATGAAGTTTCCTTTTTCAATGTATTTTCATGAAACGTAGTCAGAATGACTTCCTTGATACAATGTAAGGGGTGTATGAATATGGGTTATCTTGGTTCAAATCAACTAAGTCACGGTGTCACATCACAGAAATAACATAGAGGTTGCATTATTTATTGAATCTTCAAAGTGATTACCTTGATACAATCAAGATTGAGTCTGAATATGGGTCATCTGGGGTCAAATCAACTAAGTCTCAGGGTCACATAATAGACAAAACTTGTGTATGCAATAAAGGTTGCATTTTTCTATAGAATCTTCATGACACTTGGTTAGAATGATTATCTTAATAAATTCTAGGTTAATTTCGAATATGGGTGATCTGGAGTCAAAAACTAGGTCACTTGGTCAATTCATAATTAAATCTTGTTTATGCATTTCATTGGATCTTCATGAAACTTGGTCAGAATGACAGCCAGCTAGATTGAGTTTAGATATTGGTCTTCTGTTGTAAAAAAGACTAGGTGGTTACAAAAAAAACTAGGTCACAGGGTCCGTTCATGGCAAACACTTGTGTATGCATTTGAGGTTGCATTTGTTTTAAGTCTTCATGAAACTTGGTTACAATGAATACCTTGATACATTTTAGATTGAGTTCGAATATGGGTCATCTGGGGTAAAAAACTAGGTCACCCGGTTAAAAACCTTGTGTGTGCCATACAGATGACATTAACAACCCAATCATCATGAAAATTGACCAGAATGTTTGTGTTGATCACCTGGGATTCAAAACTAGGTCATCAGGTTAATTACAAGGAAAACCTTTTTGGTAATCTAAGAAGTCCCATTTTATAGCCAATCATTTAAATTGGTCAGAAGATTTGTCTTGTCAAGGTTAAGCAGAATGCTTGTGTTTATGATATATAGTATAGGGTCGAAGTTTGTTCACAGTATATGGCCATAAGTAGGTCTCAGGTGAGCACATTGTTATTGTGTGATAGTTACAATGCAGGACGAACATTCATTAGTGTACATTAAAACCATTCAAAACGACAACCAAGCTGGTCCGATAAATACTTGACAAGAGCCTATGTCGTTTTAAATAAATATAGGAAACTGATAAATATTTTTGATATTTTGTTATAATGCATTATAGTTAGGCTAGGTCATTGTCGCTTTAAATAATGTTCGTATTACGATGTTTTGTTTAGAGCTGAACCCGTCTCAATTTGCAGTTTAGTTATAAGATATAACTACAGTCATACCTGTAAAAAAAAGACCAGTGACTCGTCTTTATTTAAAAGTTGTCTGTATTCGCAGGTGTTTCCACATTCGTTTCATATTGCACACTCTTTTCCCTGGTGGTCTTTACACGGTAGTGATATTAACCACAGGTTTGACTGTAGTAAATTAGTAAATGCAATATACCTGATATGACGCTTCTTATGTAGTCGTCTTCTTCAGAGTCATCAACTTTTGACAAGTGAGCCTTTTGTGATTCACAGAATGCCTGTTGGAACAAAACAAAGGTGTTAATAATGAACGTAGCCTGATGTATGAAATAAAATTATAATGCTGTGATCAATATATGGTTTTACGGACGTGTTAAAAATTCATATTGACCAAGATCGAAGTTCAATGTAAATACAAGAGTTCTATTCATTGTTTTAATATGCTACCTTCATGTAATAAATAATTTATTGTCATTATTATTAGAATTGCTACAGAAAAGTCAGGATTAAGTATTGATGATAGGTATATGATTTAGTAAAATACTAGTTTATTCAACTTAAAGCAGTAACCAATGCTTATAGCCTACAACAATGTACACAATATATGGTACAGATAAAATTAATAAAGCCCCAGTTTAAATACGAGGTATCAAATGTTACTCATTGATCAACGCACTATATAAGAAAGATAAATATAGCAAATTTGTATTTAAAGTGACCTTGTGAGCAAGGATCTTTTTAAAAATACAACACTATTCTTTTAACATGTACTTTCGAATTAAAAAAGCTACGTTAGAAATGTTTTTGTTACGTACAAATAGATATAATCGATTAACAAGCAAAACTATGAAATTTTTGTAATTTATAATTTATTGTTAATTTCACAGGTATTGCATTTTCTCGCTTAGACATTTATGACTATAAATTACGTTATTACAACATCCAAAGTGATCACTGAACATTAAAGCTGCTCGCTCACAGTTTCCGTTGAAAATGTTGTACTTAATAAAATACGTAAAATGTAAAACCAATGGCTAGAATTAATAATATAAGTAGAAATCTTAGTAGGAATTTGCAAAAATAACACTGAAAATGTTGGATTTACGGCACCGCTACACTATATGCTTATATTGGAATTACAATTTGGAGCGTACAATTTCAAATTGACAGATATACTTCACAGGAATTAATACTTGAACCTTTTTCTATTACTTAATGTTCGTTCTAAAATATGTTTTTTGATACAATTTAAAGACTTTTATTTTTTACCAAAATCTGATAGCGAGCAGCTTTAAGTATTTAACACCACTTATTAACATTTAAAGTTAATACAGTATTATTTTTATTCAATAAGGGCGCAGAAAAGCTGCCTTTTGATCTTCGTTAACTATGTGACGGGTAAGAGTGGAACCTAACAAAAGGTATAATTCTTGCATATCGGACAGACACTTGCACTGAATTCGCAATATGATGATTTGTTCCTTTACCTTTGCATCCTCCCATCCTCTGTATTTTGCCGAAAACAAGTAGCAAGAGCCTTTAAAACTTTTCCATCCCGGTGGACAACCTGAAACAGCAAGTGTTATCATGTTACATGATTCGGATGACGGAGTTGGCCTCGGTATTTAAAAAAAAAAATACGTTTTGCGCTTTCAATAGCGAATGATAACCATTTCCGGGTACTGTACAGTTTTCATCCTAAATCCTTTTGAAAGGACAGTCCAAGATATATCTTACTCAATTATTTAAAGGCAGGATGCTACAGAATTAAGAGTTACATGAGAATATATCTTTTTGTAGTACTGTAATAGTTAGAGATGTCTGAAGTGAAAGATAAATGTAAGACGACAGTACCATACGCCACACATATCTCTCGTTCTGCAATAAGTAAGAGTTAATTCTCATGACCAAAACATTTCCGTCGTGTTGTACATCGAACTGGCATATACATGTGTATCGTCGGGAATGATAGAGATTTTGTCATTTCAAAATAGGCAATCTTTGACCGCTGTTACAGAAATACTGTTGTGAAATTGATTGGAAACAAATGAAAAATAACATGGAAAGTCAGGCTGACATCAAAGTTCGCAGTGAGCTGGATAATTCTCTGAAACAGATTTTTGTTGAAATTACTCATGTTTATGGTTCAGCTTAAGTGTCTTATGAGACGGTTCCACCTAAGCATATTGATACTGGGGAAGAATCTATTGAAAATGCAGTAAATTCTGGTCGATTTCAGTGCGTGAAATTACTGTGTCAGATTAAGAGAAAGTCTTCAAAATGATGCTAGATATAAAATGCGTGATATTGCGCACATTGCATGTTTATACTTATTTATTTTATCTCCATTGCAAAGAAAGCTTGTAGCTTATTGAGTCACTTTCGAGTCTGCTTCCTGGAAAATCCAGTACTGGTGTCATATGAGGAGGAACAGACGTGACCCCGGTTGGGCTCGAATCCGCCACCTCCGGGATGAGCGGCAGACACCTTAACCTCTACACCACCGCCCCCTTTTATTTCACTATCAAGAGACCATTTTATTTCAGTCTAAAAATAATATTGAAAGTTAGGCAGATTTCTGCTAGGTGAGTGTCGCTAATATAGACTGACGACCAAAAAAGTGTACTTGTTGAAATCGCCAACACATTGCTGAAGCTCTTCTAAAATATGACGAAAAGCAATTTACAAATGTTGTAACTGGTGATGAAACTTTGGTACAATACTATGAACTCGCACAACAGGATTGGATCAAAATATTGACCATTGAATAAAACTGCTTCATAAGCAAAACAATACAAAATAGGTTTCATGTGAGTTTTTTTCTAGGTATATCTCATATAGCAACATGCAATCATTTATGAAAGCTGAAAACGCCTATACATGTCATTGTTTCCATTTTATCTTATTGAAAGGGGTACTCCCTACATATAGCTTAACTCTCTAAGTAAAGTAATACTACTTGCAGATACTTTTGAAATTATTTAATATGAAATCCACCTTTAATCATTTATCAAAATGATAGCTTTGCTGTATATCATGGCCATTACTCATATTATCAATGTAAATACTTGATGAATTATTTAATGAACCTTTTTTGCCTTCAAATCAGATTAATATTATTGTTTAATATCAAAACGGTGTTTCAATAAAAATTGCCATTTTTTAATTATATGTTTAAATTAAGCATTACCACAAGGAAACGTATAAAGGAGATACATAATCATACATTTGTACTTGAAGAAGGTCGAGTATTCCGAATGTTTTTAGGATAAATGAATGGCCGTTGTCCTTTCGTCAAAATTTTGCTTTCAAAGACATCTCCTCTGAAACTACTGGGCCATTGATTATGAATCTTGGCAGAAATGTTTCTTGCATTAAGCTCTACCTAAAGTGTTCAAAGAATTTCATTCCAAGTAAAACTCTGGTTGTTATGGCCGCGGATAAAAAACACTTTAAACATTTTCGTCTCAGAAACCATAAAGCATAGAGCTTAGATACTTAAAGGGACATACCTTATAACTGATGTCAGACTAAATAAGCTCCAAAACATAAACAATAAAATCTTTGGAGTATTATAACTCTACCTAAAAGTTTTACTATGCATTCCAGTCAGTGTTGAAAAAAAATCAACGGTTTAAAATATGCTACAATACCGTAAACCATTCAATAATCTATGTAGTGTTGTTGTTGTTCAATTAATAGGAAGATAATTAAAAAAGGCTAGGTAGCATTATAGTTTCTTGTATCCATTAATCAGGTATGCAAACACGGTTGAGAGCTACACTCATCCATGTCTTGAATGAAAATCAGACGTGGTAAACTAGAACATTCATTATAAATGTGGATGGAGTTAATTGTCATACGCATGGATTTAAAGCAAAGAGGCCTCTGTAAGTTGTTCCTTGATAACATAGAACCGTCCATTTAGTCAAGTGTAGCGTAACTGACCCTTTCGTGTCGCTTTGAACAGCGGAGCGGAATCGATTGGGCAATTTTTGTAGTGGTACATCCTGGGAAACATCCCTTTAGTTAAACCAATATGCAAGACAGCATTGTAAAAATCCTTAAACGGTAACAAGAAACTTTTTTTTCAAATATTTCACTTATTGCGATTTTAAAATATAGTATTGACATCAATACAACGATGAAAATAGCTTACCTTTACATGTTGAATCTTTTGTCCAGAGTCCATTAGCTTGACATCTAATCACACTGTTTCCGTCCAGATAGAACCCTTCGTCACATTTAAAGGTTGCAGTTGCTTTAAATGACGTCCCTGTTATATCTGATATACTTGCGTGTGTCGGTATGCGTGGTACACCACATGATACCATTTCGCACGTCGGCAGCCCGTCCCATACTCCTGATGCAGTGCACGTGATAATGTTCGTTCCTTTTAGTTTATATCCTTCGTCACATTCAATTTCAATAACGTCTCCGTGTTTGGATCCTGTGGTATTGACAGTTCTACCGTTTTCGATATATGTATATTGTGGACAGCTTCCATTCCCTTCCAAATTTTCTGAAACATTGCGAAATAAAAATAACTCCACGCAAAAAATATCATATCCTTCAAAACCTGAAACATAAAAAGGTTTCTATGGCAGATATGGCATGTTGTACCGTCAATAGAATCAAATTTTATGGTGTGAAAATCAGTTTGAGAGTATGATTAGCGGCTGTGATCAGATATTCTAAATATTGAAGGATCGGGCTTCTGGTGCTATCTCTTCCATTTAAACCAACATAATAATAATAATAATAATAATAAAAACTGTGCTTCCGTCAGCAAATACATTCCGGATGGTATCAGATCTAAACTATTTGGCAAGTCAAAACACTTTATCTAGAGAAAATCTGTGACCGACAATACACGTTTTGTGCAGTCTCACCTGCTTGACAATTCAACCCGCTGTATCCAGCAAGACATGTACAATAATTGTATCCTTTGATCAGGTCTGTGAAAAACCGTGTAAATAAGGCTCAGAGCTACACTCATTAATGTCGGGAATGAAATTAATGTGGTAAACTAGGAAACTAATTGTTAAGTATTGTTCATACCATAATGATAATCAAAGCGTTGTGAGCGCTGAAGGCCTGGGGGCTATAGATTAACTCCCCTAAAAACAACTTTTGACCTTCGTGATTTACGCTGAACCTTACCTAAAGCGCGGGTCGAAATGTGCATAGGGCGAAATTTAGTATATGACACAGAATTAATGATTCACAAATATATGGGTGGCAGGGAAGTTTGTTTTATTATAAAACGTACGTTAAATGAAAAATAATCACATGGTCAACAATATCAATTGTTTGAGAGAACAATAAAAATAATTCAATCTGCGCTTTGTTCAACTTCAAGCGATATCTGATGATGTGGATCGAAAATTATTGTGTACCAAGGACAAGACCTTGAAACAGAAATAAACAAAGCAATACCAACAATGAAATATAAATACAGTACTGTACAATGTGTATAACAGGGAAAACCAAAAATGATTCTTGGTTACCTTGTAGTTGTAATCGGTGAAACCGTTCACTGGGCCTTGACATGCAGCGTCCTCGATAAATGGCGGGTGATTTTGATCACGTGAGTTCCTTCTCGGGAATGTACGTAAATTGTATCTTTTACTTTTAAAGAAAATTATTTTTAGGTAAATGTATGTATATGCAATCGTTCGTAAATAAGACAGTTGTCAATGAAATATCATCAGAAATTTGAAAATCAAACTACAAACTCTTACATCGAATTCCGTAAATTTCCGTACTTTTACGTGATATGCATATGATTATCTTCCGTAATCAGCTAACAGCGCAGTAATCTCTAAAACAGAAAAAATGGTGTAATGCAGCCCGTAAGCTATAGACCTTTCTGCAATCGTTTGAAGTTGTATGTACTGTTTTTATTTGTAATATGTTCTTATCGTATGCGACATTCAAACAAAAGATTGATCTGGTCTGTCTTGCACGACTTTTCCCAAAGCACATGTTTACAGTTGTTATTCGCACAAAGCACATTTAAATTGTCTGCAGTGTTTGAAATGTGGTATGCTAACTTAGGCCTAGGGGACTTTCAGTCCCCAGGCCAAAAAACAAGAGAATACATCAATCAAGCGTGTTTTAGGAAATTGCAAGACGTTGGGGAACACACTGCGCCAGATCTAGCAACATTTCAACAACCTTCCAACAACCATTATATTTTACAGAATAAACATAGGAGCCACGCAAAATATATCGTATCCCTTCAAAACCTGAAACATAAGTGTCAGGATTGTCTCTGGAAAACGTGAGCAATGTGATAGAGTCGATAATTCCACAGACGAATAGAAAAGTAGGTGGAATCGCAATTCATTTGGGAACAAATGACATATCAAAAAAAAATAAACATATTGTTGTTGAACTTTCACAAAAAAGCCTCGCAATTGCGAGAAAAAAATGGCCTCGCTCTCCTATCGCCTTTTCCAGCATTTTACCGAGAATGGGCAATAGCGCGCCAGTCAAGCGTATCAATTATGACACAAAGTTTGTGAACGAAAAAATTCTTAATTTCTGCACAGAAAATGGTTTTCATTTCTTGGACAATGATGACATTTTCTTGAAAAACAAAAAAGTAGTTCGTTCCTTGTACAATGCTGGTGATCCGACGGGAATTCACATTTCCGACGCCGGTGCAGACGCACTGTACTCGAATCTGACGTCTTTCCTTATTGACGGTATATCGGATGAGGACAATATGATTTGTCTCAGGAGTGTATCTCCGCCAATAAGGAAAGATGCCGACGATTCATTTCGGAACACCGCTGACGGCAAACAAATTAGTAAAAAATAATTTTTCATTTCAATGAACGATGCACATTTTATGTTTGATAAGGAGAGTTGGGGTGAACATTTAAATTTTTTATACTGCAAAACATTGTTGTCATTGTTTAGCTATAGCAAAGTAAAAGCATATGGTATACAGAAAAATACTTGTGTTGAAAAGAACAAAATTCAATCAAAGTTTATGATTACTTGGTGTTTAAAAAAAAACCAGCGATGCGATAACGTATACAGGTACTACTTAAAAAAGCAGAAAAAGTATATATGTATTTCTACGTTTTGACAATATATTTACTAAGTACATGTACACTCTTTTCTCATTGTAATACCACTGCACATGAATTCTTGTTACTTGCCACTGGTATAAAAAATATAAGTAGTTTTATATACCATATTGGTATAGGGTGCACTGGGAAAAAGCTAAAGATGTATTCAATAGCGAAAAGATACTTGTATTGTTGTTCTTCAAAACATTTTTTTGTATTACTGTTTGTGTATATGACATGTATGTTTTGCTTTTTAAAAATTAACTTTTATCATCATAATGACTTACAGTATCGCTTCGGTAAACGTTAATGGTTTTAGAGACAAGAAGAAAAGGTCACTAATTTTTCAGTGGTTATACAAGAAAAAGTACGATATTATTCTAGTTCAAGAAACGCATTGTAAAGATAACGGTGAATCTAACATATGGGGTAAGCAATGGGGCGGAGATTCAATATGGTGTAACGGTTATAACTCTACATGCGGTGTTGCTATTTTAATCAGGCCTAAATTGAACATTTCTATAAAACAAATATTACAAGATAGTGAAGGACGTTATATGTCTATTGAATTTCAAGTAGACGAGAAAATGTATACAATCATCAACATTTATGCGCCAAACGTAGGGAAATCTCGGAAAAGCTTTTTTAATACTATCGAGAATAAATTTCGGGAATGCAAATATTCGCTTATAATTGGGGTGATTACAACTGTACTTTTAATCCAAAACTAGACAGAAAGTACGGCTTTTTTAATGATGGGTTTTATCGTACGGACGAGGGTATGTCAGAGTTGTTACAACTTATTCGATGTTTAGATCTCGAAGATATATGGAGAAGACGTAATCCGCTTGAAAAACAATATACGTTTGCGCGGTCTCAGTCAAAATCACGCATTGATTATTTCCTTACATCAAAATCTATTGACAGCGAAATAAGCAGAGTTAAAATCAGCAATTTTTTGTATTCAGATCATGATTTAATTTCTATGATTTTGGACACTGAATGCGTTGTTAGAGGTCCTGGTCTCTGGAAACTCAACGCGAGTATTTTAAACGATAATGAATATATTCAAATAATAGAA
>JAFMSR010000554.1:0-49896 GCA_022818135.1 Saxidomus purpurata
AAGATAACTCTGTGAAAATGTTTCTTGATTTGTTCTTAGAAATTCCTAGTTAAAGTCTTGTGTGCCCTTAACTGTCAAAGTTTTGTTTTATTGGCAAGCACTAACAGCTCTTGTTTATTGAACCACTCGTTACTGATTAAAGCATGCATGTAATCGCCGGGCCTATTTAAATACATTGTTTTACGTTCTAAGTTTTTCTTTCGTTCTTTTCATTCATACCGATAACATACACCCATTAGCCTATTTCAAGAAATACGATTGACTGTCTTTAAGTAGAAACTCATGGACTCATTTCTAACTAGATCTTTACAATGGGACGTTCTTATCCTCTTTGTACGAGGGTTTTTAATTACAAAACAGGGCAAAACTGTGAACCAAATGCCTATCAACTTAAACCCCATTCAGACGACATTGTTTTGCCGTCTGCTTCGGAGAATATATATTGAGAATGATTATATCTCAATGGGCAGTCAAGTCACGAATAGGTTAAATTGAATAATCGAAAGTTATTTGAAACTTAGAAATATCACTGGACGTAATTAAATACCCCCATACAAAGACGAAATATAATCCCATAACTTTTAACCAATAAATGTGTCATTGACTTTCGATGTCTGCAGGATATGAACAATTGATGTAAGTTTCATGAAAATACTTTCAGGAGTTTAAGGGATATGCTCTCGTTTCCTTATTGTCGCATTGACTCAATGTAGTTTTATGAAAATGAATGTTTGACAAAAGTCCTTTTTACATGATTGTCCTTTATCTGTAAAAACGTTTTCACTAGGAGAAAGGTATCACTATATTTGCCCCAGAATTGTAAAAACAACGATTGATTATTAATCGAATATTAATGGTAGTGTCTAAAGTATCACGATGCACAAAATGAAATATGGTAAACATTAAACGGAGTAAATGCATGTTTATTTTGTTAAAATGTTATTCTGCCAAATGTATAGTTTCGTGTATACATGTAGCTGAGTTTTGACAGTTCAATTAATGGTTCTAGGTTTAGGTTTTTAACGAATGGCTTAACGTTTAGGTGTGATTGTTTAACGATGATTCTAGTTTTATGTGAAATTATTTAAAAATGGTTCTAGTTTAAGGTGTGATTGTTGAAAGAATGGTTCTAGTTTAAGGTGTGATTGTTAAACGAATGGTTCTAGTTTAGGTGTGATTGTTGAACGAATGGATCTAGTTTCAGTTGTGATTTTCAAAATAATTGTTCTAGTTTTAGGTGTTATTGTGTAACGAATTGTTGTAGTTTAAGCCGTGGTTGGTTTTAAGCGTGGTTGTTTAATGAATGGTTCCAGGTTAAGGTGTGATTGTCTAACGAATGGTTTAAGTTAGGTGTAATTGTCTAAAGAATGGTTCTAGCATTAGGTGGGATTGCTTAACGAATGGTTCTAGTTTTAGGTGTGATTATTTTAGGAATGGTTCTAGTTTTAGGAGTGAGTGTCAAACAAATGGTTCTAGTTTTAGGTCGTAATACTCCATGATTTTTTTTGTCTCAAATGTTATAGTCTAATGCATGAAGTCAAGTTTTCTTGGATGGGCAGATCCACGCCTTTAATATTTCAACGATATATCGTGTGATACTACTAGTTTAAGATCGAAAATTGATTCCACGAAATAAAATGTACACAGAGACTGCATTTTGAATCTACAAAATTTTATGCCCACGGATTTAACTGCATTTACACGAATTCATATAGTTATGTAATGCGTGCTGTTAATAACAAAAACTTGTTAAATCACTAAATGCTGACTACTGATTGGCTAGAATTAAACTCATTTTCAACCTTGACCAATCAGATGCCAGAGGACTTGAATTATACTTCACTTAATATGTTGAAACTATATTTGGCAAAAACAGAAGAGACCGAATGGTTTTAAGACGTGTTAGTTTGACAACATTAAATGGTGCGATAGAATGCTTGTTTATCCTTCAATTAAAATCCGATCATATATTGATAACCTCGAACATGGTTTTCATCGTCTTTTTTCATTGACAGGGGCTGGACAGGCATGTAGTACCAATGATGATTGCGCGAGTAATAAATGCGAAGATGATGCAGGAAGTATGAAATGTAAGTTCTGTAATACTAGTGTATCATATAAACACTAACCAGACACAGTGTCGTACTTAACCAAAGTGTGAGTAGATAAGCTTAAAATTTTCTTCACAGTCGAGCTAAAATAGATTAGTAAATTAGTAATTAAACTAAACAGTATTGCTCAACGACTATATCAGAATCTTGTGTCAAGACTTACTCTGTGTTTACTTTGGTAATTCACCTGTACAACACCTCAACACGTATACAGTAATGCATTTTACAGATCTTCACTTTTCATGATATAAGGACGGTAAGTTTTGTTATAGTTCCGAAAGTTGTTTTGATTGTTTGCTCTAGAATGATTTATGTTGGATAATAAAATGATTCTTAAAAATAGACTGTGTATGTACCTGTGTCTGAAAACAGTGTTCAGAATTATTTAATAGAATCTCACCGAACTATAAATTATTGATACGAGTGGTATTTTCATGTTATGATGCGAACTGTACAATCCCACCGAAACTTGATTAGGGTAATAGTAAGTAAGTACTCTAAGTAGAACAGTTTTCATTTGATCTTCTGTACATGTATGTTGGCATAATATCTCGGCCAAGTTCGATAACCAAATCAACCAAGGCACGTTTTGATTATGGCCTTTGAATAACGCAAAATTTGCCAAATCAGCGATGTCCACTCTCTAAAACAAATGTTTCATTTGATCTTCACCAAACTTGCTGTACATGTTTGTTGGCATACTATCTCGGCTAAGTTTAATAACCAGCCAAATCGCCCCAGGCACTTTTGGATTATGGTCCTTGATTTAAACCAAACGGCAAAATTAGCCTTGTCCGCTCTCTGAGTCATACAGTTTACATCTGATCTTCACCAAACTTGATTTAAATATTTGATAGTTTAACATCTAGGCCAAGTTTAATAACCAGCCAAATCGACAAAGGAACTTTTGGATTATGGCCCTTGAATTACACAAAATTTGCCAATTTAACCTTGTCCGCTCTCTACGTCAAACAGTTTTCATTCGATCTTAACAAAAAAGCTTAGTAAAAATATTTGTGGGCATATTATTTAGTTTAATAACCAGCTAAATTGCCTAAGGCATTATTTGATAATGACCCTTGAATTATCGAAAGATGATGAAATTAGCCTTCTCAGCTATTTAATTCAAAAAAGATTTTTAAAACCTATGAACTGCCGCATACTGAGTTATTCTTCTCTGACGGGCGTACTTTGTGACAGTTTGACACTCATATACTTTCATGTACTTTCGATTAAAAAAGCAGCATTTGCATAAATTACAATCAGTCTCACCGAACATCTTTGTGAATGGGTCTTTGATATAACTGGCTGGCCTTAAAAGTTATATGATCCAGAGATAAATGCTAGAGACCGATGCTTAACTTGACTGTTGTCAATTGCGCAACTGGAGCAAGATACATTAGAGTTCACAATTGAACTTTCAAGCTAGTGTTACAAAAGTAAGATAAATTTCCAATGTAAAATACTTTCATATTATTTAAGTCCCGATATCACTTCCGATGTGAAATTTCTTGTAGCTCTTTTTTTACCAGCGAAATTATCCGTCTCCTTGTTAAGTTTATTAGAGTCGCGGGCTTAAAAATACTTTAATCTCTCATTGATTGAGGGACATGGGTTCAACTTCGAGTCCTGCTACAGGCCATTTCTCTGTGTGTTGAAAAAGGCGGCAGTTTCTTGGGGAGGGAAAGGCTCTTGTACTGGTTCTTCCCGGTAAACTGCCCGCCTTTAAAATGAATGAAATACGATTGAAACAGGCTTAAAACTTATACAACTATATACGAAATTGACCAAGTTTAGTTCTAAAGACAATCCTAAAATGTTACCCTTTAATTCGAGAGTAAGACAGGCTTTCTGACAACGCTATATTGTGAAGAAGCGACACAAATATGTGAAACAGGATTACGTCAACAGTTCTATCATTATTCTATCCGTAAATTTATTACTCTATATTAGAGTGTTTAAAGTGCCATGCGACTTTAAACTATAACAATTGTATTGTACATTATAGGTGCCGAAGGAAATTCCGCTCAGACAGTCGTGGTGTCTGCTGGCACTATCACGCTCTCCCTGCTGCTCCTAGTATTTCAACGGCTTTTTTGAGCTTGGACAGAAGTAATGCAAAGTAGGAACGGTAAAAGCACATCTTCTGTAATTAAGATTTAATAGCGATATTTTTACTTTCGCAAAAAAGATATATCGAATCTAAAAATATCTGATATTTTGAAACAAAATCTTCCGTTTATTAAAGACGCGTGTAAAAGATTATATATATTGATATTGATATAAACATAATATACCATAGGGATTAAACCTTACACCGTGTGTTCAGGCAAATACGCTTCAACTGCGCTACGTCGGCTCTAAATAAATTTCAAATAACTTAGACATTCTATATCGATAAATGAGGGGTGAATTGAATGCGTTACACACTGTGTTCACCATATATTGTTAAAATGAACTATGATCAGGTGCACGCCTCAATGCTCTCAAAAAAAAAGGAATCAGAAGATAAAAAGAAAAAAAAATCCCTTTGAATGTGCCACTGAAAGACCTCAAATAAATTTGTATGATTGAGACGTATGCATAGACTTAAGGTGAAGATATGTTTACCAACATTTTCAAAAAAGAGTTTTGCCGAAACACAAGTCATGTATTTTATTGTTCGAAAAGTTTTGCAAGCATATATCTGAAAAAGCATGTATAAGATATATCACCAGCAAAACTATATTTGAATGGTATGGTAAATACCTACCACAATATGTGGAAACGTTACAGAAGTTCTTTTTGGCAAGGAATTGTTTAAATTTCTCTTGACTTTATTTTTCAGGCTGAGATACAGCATAGCCGAAGAAGAGATTGATTTTTTTCCTTTGTCTAAACTTTTAATTTTTCCATTTATCAAGTTTTTATAATAATTATTTTCTTCAATTTTTGTATTTGAAAATTATTGTTTAAATGATTTATCTCCGTCAAACGAATTCCTTCTAAACGGCAAAACGATACAATAAGCGTGGGTGAAGTTTATCTTCAGTTTATGAGAACAAGTATAAATAAGATTCAAATGAGAATTTAAAATTCAAAATACGTAGAAGATTGAGCTACCTTTTGATTGGTCAGTTAAAAACAAAATATGGTTCTAGCCAATCATCTTTCAAATATTCGCAGAAGATTGAGCCTGTTATGATAACAACAAAGATCACTATGGAACCATATTCATATCTAAATACGCATGTATTTTATGTCTGGACTTATTTTCGAGAGACATCCTAACAAACTAGTTTGCCTACTTTACATAATTTTAAGTGATCTGTATTTACTCCAAATCTAAACCTTGGTCTATATTTTTACGTCAAAAAAAGTATTTTCTGTAACCAGTCACAAATTTATGATTGTTGATTAATAAGGTTATAAGTACATTTTAAAAGTTCTGAGTTTTAATACAAAATACTGTTCTAGTCAATAGTCTTTCAGAGATTTGCGACTGATGTTTAAGAAATATTTTTTTTATTTCATAGCTGTATACACATCATGAATTAGATTAAAGTGTTTCATTTTATCTGATATCGTTAGAAAATGGTTTTACGAAATACACTGCAATGGAAAATGCACATAATTTATTATAATATTAAAACTGTTATCATGTCTCTCCGCTATGACAAAGACTTGCGTCGATTCGAAGACAGTAAACATTGAGAGACTATGGAATACTTTTATATGGAGTTTGTTGTGACATTATACTAAATAGAAAACTTTAACGAGTGTAGTTGTGACATTTACTTTCATAGAACACTTTTAGAATATGGAGTTTTAGTGACCTTTATTTATATGATTAATCTTGGAGGGCGATCACCTAAATTTTTAATAAAGCTTCAAAATAGCAATTAAATTGTACTTAACATTCTGTATTTTATCTCATTAGCGCACAGAAAAGTAAATATATAATACTGCTAGTACAATGGCGTGGACTAGGTGTAGTCATTGCGCCTGATTGAATGCAATGCATGTAAAAGTTTTCAAACAAATGAAGTAGGAAACGACGTTCAAGAATCTCATTGAAATCAATCCGACATGTTTTCAAATTAAAATAGTCTTGTTTGTATTTTTGTCGTCGTTTATGTCTTCTTTTGTCGTTATTATGGTAAGTCCAACTATTGTTTTTTAATTGATGCAATTCAGCATGCATTGGTTAATACAACTGAACGTATAATAAGCACATAATCTAAAACGAAATATAAGTAGGCCAAGCTATAACCGTAGCTAAAAATGACAAAATTTGCTTTAAAAAAATAAAAAAGGAATCATAAACTAGAATAGGTTAATTCGTAACGGAAGTGTGGTAGAAACAATAATGGAAAATTGTAAAAGAGTTGTACAAACACTTGGCACATTTTCATCTCTTACATCACTGTCGCATTACTATAGTTTAACTGTATGCCTGATATTACTGTAAGAAAGAATGTATATTAAAGCATGACTTAAACAAAACTACAGAGAAAGTGTACTTTGGCATTAATTACCAACGGGTGTACTGGCAAATAAATTAATTACAGTGTAACTAACTATGCAAACACTACACATAGATAGTACCATCTTTAAAATTGGGCTTGCAGGCACTTACCAACTTCGCTAAAAAATAGCTATCACATTTGAAGCCAGTAGAAAACATTAATTGAGATGCATGAAAGGTTTTCTTTTCTTTATAATATATATCTACATGTATGCTTATATATTTGTTGTCAGTGTATTTAAATTATATTATGATCAGCACATTATATGAACCGGTACTCTCTTTTACCAATAGTATTACCTTCGCACCATAAAAATGAACTGAACATTATTTTTTTTAAAGTTTAGATCACGTACCACCAAACACAACAGTATGTATTTTTTTCGAATAAAAGGTGCATAAAAATGGGACATAAACGAAATGATACAATTTCAACACAGGCTCAACGTTCATGCTACAATTCTCCCTGAATGATTATTTGAGCCAGTATTCGGATTATACAACAAAAAAATGAATAAGATACATACAGTCTGAACTTCAATGTCAGTACATGAACATCCGAAGACATGATAGAGATATTGTCAAATCTAAATAAAGAAACAACATTGCCAGTCAATAGTTGCGGTATAAAACCCTCGACAAATGTGTTAAGCATTCATATTCAGGAAAAGACAAAGTAGTGTTAGATAATTTAAAGAGAATAGCAATTACCGATGGTAATAATTTGGGATCAAAACGATGTAATGGTTAACTTTAACAAAAAAGGGGTGACTAAGTACCGGTATCTTATTTACACCTATGTGAAAAGTGCATTTTTGATGATTTACAACGTGTTGAAAATTTAGTTTTTCCATCTTGTAATGATAAAGGCACACGTGAGTAAACTTAAAACTGACAAATGTTGATGTTTGAGACGTTTTGTTTTAAACAATAAAAATTACCTAAAGATATAAAACAATACAATACATGCATACATATTCAGTGGAAGTCTCGAAATATTAAGTTAAAAGTCATTCAGATTGTGCAGCATGCAATTACAAATACCACAACATTGTTTAAAGCACAAATACAAAGATCTCCAAGAATGAGACACTGCAAGCTATTTGTTTTTTTTTTACTTTGTACCCTTTCTTAAACATGAACATGCGTTGTTAGACCTTGGTTGAAATGAGTGAATTTTGATAGCTATGGAACAGAGCTTTAGCCTTGACATATTGTTGTTAATTTTAAAAAGGGACCGAATGGTTGAAAACAAATGATGGTTCTAAGTTCTGTTGTGTTTAAATCGTGTAAAAAGAGTTCGTGTTATTCAACTTTTTTGTCTGTTCTAATATAGATTTGGTATTTTAACAAACTCAGAAAACTACACAGTTTAGTTCAGACTACTTTTTATATCGTTTCTTTAAGGATATCTATAAGGACATTTTAATGGAACTACATTGTACCTTTTTACATCGTTATGATGATGTTATAACTACTGTTTACATCGTTTAGTGGATATTTTAATGGAACTTATTTTTCATATCATAAAGTGGATATACCTATTGAACCACGTGCACTTTTTACATTTGATACTCTCTGATCTGTTCCAAAGCACCAAAATACGTTAAACAAGGTTCTTTTGTATATGTTAAAGTTGAAAGCTGTATGATCATGGGTAATTTAGCAATAAACTATTTAATTTCTATCCCTGTATTATTTGTTTTTATTTACGAGGTAATAAAAAATAATAATTGTGTAGGTCGAATAATATTTGGGTCTTGATTTATATCGTATTTTCTTTTGGATGAGACAGAGCCACACAATCTTAGAATACCTCACCAGAAACATGGCCCTATGTCGCTTATCTAATCACAAAACAGACTGATCACATTAAGTGTGAAAACGAATATCTGTATACTAGCACTAGTTTAAAAGTCAGACTAAATGTAATTGAGGAGAGAGTTTTAATATACATGTATTATATAGACGAATAAGAAAATCATCCCTCGCAACCTGGCGGCGATGTTTTCTCACATACCAAAATTGGTTGCAGATATTTAACACATTAAGCCAATAGTTTCTGAGAAGATTTTATAAAGTTTCGACTTTGAGCTTCGGAAGCCCTGTATGCGCCTCTCTTTTAAAGGCAGATTATTCAATATAAGTACATGCATCAATATGACATATTTGGTACCTACTGCATTAAGAGTCGTTTCCTAAATGCGTTTAAAAAAAGTAGCGTTAGCAATAACGCTATGTTTTATTTTTAGAACATGAATAAATTACAGATTGCAAGATCAGATTCCATGTGTTATACATCGGTAAACTAAAAGTTCATAAGTTGTTTTGAAAATAACCATACGGCAGTAGGATTTTGTTTGTCAACATGCTTAAATGTTGTCTAGGAACGCAAATCAATAGATTCTGTGCATTATCTTTAAACTTTTTCCGCCATCTTAAACCGAATTCAACCGGTTAGCAACTTGGAAAGTCCGGTTGATTAGATATTAGCAATACTTTACGGGTTACAGCCTTACTTTATGGGCTTTTTTCGAATTCTGTTTACTTAGGTTACTTATCCGTAAATGTTCCCCGCACTTTTTTGTATATTTATACAAGTTGTGCTCATTAAACACAGAGCGATGCAATTTATTTATAATGTGATGCAACAAGAGTTGTCATTCTTAAGTGACGAATGCCCCAAAAGGGGTGTCTCACAGTTTTTAATCTTGACCTTCAGGGTATTGGATGTGAGTTTCGCACGGCACTAAATTTCTGTGTGCTGAGCATTTGTTCCAATTCATTTTAGAATTATTCAATATATAGCAGAGTAACAATCATGAACATTGTGCATATATACTGGACTCTAAAACGTCTGACCTCTAAACGTGACCTTGACCTTCGATGAAAGGATATGGGACATACATGTATGTATTATCTGTGGGCTCAACGATTGCTACACGTAATCTTAAAATCTCTCCATGCATGACAGAGTTACCATGTATACAAAATTCCATTGCCTTTAAAGTCAAAGTGTGACTTTGACCATTGAAGTAGGGTCATGAATCTTGCACAAGAAACATCGATCGGTGTACTGAACAGTTGTGCTAAGTTATTTAAAATCCTTTAATGCATGACAAAAGAATAGTCCAGGCACGAAAGTGTGCATATATACTACACTCCATTACCTTCAAACTCAAAGTGAGATGGGGAGGTGGGTCATCTGCGCACGACATACATACATGTATTGATGTAATGAACTGTTGTGCCGATGTCTTCATACAGCACTTGTACTACTGATCTTGAAGACTGAAGAAAGATCATTCGACCAATTATGTGGACGGGAATAATACTTATCATTCATTAGCATAAATGTTTGTTTCTGGAGTTTACCTATCAGTGAGCTACATAACTTACTTCACCGACAAAACGTTACATCAACGACGATACTTTGGTTGTACATTGGTATTACTAGACGATGGCTGTTTTATGCAAGCAGATTACATTTAAACAAGCACAATACAATATTCTTAAGTCATACATATATTTAAAAAATAAAAGGACATGTATTAAAGCTAAGTTACATTTGTTCTATGTTCTCATGTTTATTAAATTACTGTAGGCAAACGTAATAACAGTAATATTAGAGGAGATGTCATTTTAAGGAAAAAGTGACGGACGTACGACGTATTGTAGCGTACGACGGACGCCGAACGGTGATCGATCTTACTACTTTACACTGGCAATTGGTGCCAGGTGAGCTAAATTATTATTAGTATTAGATGATAATAAAGTCTTTAGAATAGACGATGTCCCTTTACAAGTATTCGAGTGAAATCGGCTTTTAGGGAATTCACAGTTCCTTATAGTAGATCTAATAGGTATATCCCTTAGAGTCGTTAGTTTAAGCAGTCAAGGATATTGTTGTAAGTGACAAGCGGGTAACTGTGCAGGAGATTTGGATAATTGTTATCAAACTGGGTATAGCTATAGGACAGCTATGGGACAGTGTATTGGAAATTATCCGAAGTGTTTTACACGAAGAACTTCATCACTGTGTGAATTCCATGAACTGGTATATTGTGCGCAATGCTAGCAAAAGTCATTCTGAGTCAGTTAACGCTCCCCGTTTTGCCGTTATGTGTTAACTGTTTTTGTATGTATCTTGAATGTTTTTTGTATACATGGAACGAAATTTCAGGCTAGTCAGCGATAAATTAAACATCGAATGCAGTGATTTTTTTTTGTTACAGCAACCTACGTCAGTTATTATGAATTCATTAATAAAAAAACTGGAATATTCAAATCACCACCCAGCAATTCCTACACCGGAATTCCTAGCATTCAAAATGCATAAACCAAAATAAATACTACTTCGCCTGTAAACATATCAAATTAAAATTATTCCCGCAAAGCTTTATTTGAATAGTTTGTGTATGGAAACTGTTGAAAACCCCAAATTTTTACGTATTGCCTTGTCGATCACCAAACATTCATGCCGCTGTACATACAAGCAATGAGACGAATGGAGTGGCGATTGTTCCAAAAATTGTCGATGTTCTATACCAAACATATATGTTCCATGCTCAAAAGCTTGATACATATGCAATACTGTCATTTACAATCCCATCAGTGGACATAATTCATATTCTTGGAAGGTTTCCAAGTTCGATAAAAATGGCAGAGAAGGACATTTTTGTTGATGTTGTCACAAACTGAAATTAATGTAAGTAGATGCTTATTTGTCATTCCTTCGAATTGTTAACACATCCGTTCATAAACTGTATGTATTTACCGAAATCGTCATATTTGCTTTGAGTTCTGTATAGAGAAGAGTAAAACAGTTATTGAAGGCAACATTGGCCGGTAGTGGTCATACATGAATTTTGTGTGGTATTTATCATGTGTTTGGACCAAAAGGCATTCTTTGATTGTTTAATGTCAAATACTTCCGATTCCGTGTTGATATTGTTATTTTATGTACTTCAATATTGCTGTTTTCTATAATTCAGGATTTTTTGCATTGTTCCTGAAACTGCATACAATGTAAATGCAAAACATATGAAAATTGTTCTCGTGCTCAAAAGTGTAAATAAATCGACCTTAGCTCTGGTACTTTTAACCTTTGTGATTTGTTTGGGGTGCAACAACTTTTCTCTGAATCGGATCATGTGATACCTCATTCACTTCGTCTTGAATAGTAGATTACGGAAATGTATAATACTTGGGGTCTATTTTCATATCCCTCTGTGGCCTACTTTTTCGATATGACCAACCTTGAATCATTTTGTCAGGGCAATGGTGAAAAAATTAGTTTGCGATGAACTGCTTTCATTTTAAATGCGTTTCCTCCGATCATAGCGACTCCAATATAATCCCTGAAAAAATCAAGAAAAAAGAAATTTTGACCTTAAAGTGTATTTTTTGTAAAGGCTATACCGTTTGTGCTTTTCGGAGTGAAAAAGCTTTTTTCTAGAACCGGGTCATGTAAAACCTCGCTCTGTTCGTCTGGATGAGTAGGTTACGGAAACGTATAATACTTTGAGTTTATCTTTACATTTGACCCGTCTGTGACCTACTGTCTTGGTATGACAAACCTTGATCCCTTTGGTCTAGGAAATGGTAATACAATAGTTTGCGATATAGAACTATCTTCATTTTCAATGCATTTCCTTTAATCAAAGTGACCCCAATACAATCCCTACACAAATCGAGGAAAAAACTATTTGCTCGAAAAGGCTTTTCCTTTTGTTTTTAATGTGTGTGTGTGTGTGTGTGTGGGGGGGGGGGGGGTTGAAACAACTTTTCTCTAGAATGGGGTCATGGGTCATGTAATACCTCATTATCTTCGTCTTGATGGAAAGGTTACAGAAATGTATTATATTTGTTAGGGATGATTTGTTATACGTCTACACTGTATAGTTTACAAATTCTACTCCTCAGTTACATTTGATCAGACTTCAAACTAGTGCTAGTATACTAAAATATTTCTTTAGTTATCTTTTCAAACTGATTGTGATCAGCATATTTTCTTACTTGCATTATACCCAGGTAAGCGATATCGAGGCCATTTCTTTCCGATGAGGTGTTCTGAGATTGTGCGGCTCTGTTTCAGTCAAAATAATAAACAATAGAAATCACGACCCAAATATTAATAGACCTACATAATTGTTCATTTTATTACCTCGCAAATAAACAAAAAACACAGAGATAGAAATTAAATAGTTTATTGCTAAATTACCCATGTTCATACAGCTTTCAACTTAAACATATACAAAAGAACCTTGCATAAGCTAGTTTGATGTCTTGGAACAGATAAGAGGGTATCCAATGAACAGTTAAAAAGTGCATGTGGCTCAAATAATATAGCCACTTTGATATAAAAAATAAGTTCCATTAAAATATCCACTATACGATGTTAACAGCAGTTACAATATCCACATTACGATGTAAACGGTAGTTTCATTCAAATATCCACGTAACAATATAAAAGGTAGTTCAAAATGCCTTTCTGCTTAGAACTGACAAAAATAAGTCGATTTACACGATTTAAACACAACAGAATTTAGAACCATCATTTGTTTTCAACGCTCCGGTCCCTTTTTGAAATTAACAACAATACGTCAGGGCTTAAGCTCTGTTCCATAGCAACAAACAATTAACTCATTTCAACGAAGGTACATCAACAAATGTTTCATATTTGAGAAGGGTCCAAAGTTAAAAAGTAAAAATAACTTGCAGTGTCTTATTAGTGCATAATCCAAAGGATATCAATCTTTGGAGACGTTTGCATTTGTAATTTAAACAATTGCATGCCGCATACACTGAATGACGTTTCACTTAATATTTCATTACTTACTCTGAATATGTATGTATTGTATTGGTTTATATCTTAAGATAAGTTTTATTTTTAAACACTAAACGTCTCAAACATCAACATTCGTCAGTTTTAAGTTTACTCACGTGTGCCTTTATCATTACAAGATGGAAAAACTAAATTTTCAACATGTTGTAAATCATCAGAAATGCACTTTTCACATAGGTGTAAATAAGTTACCGGTACTAAGTCACCCCTTTTTGTTTAAGTTAACCATTACATCGTTTTGATCCAAAATTATCAGTATGAAATTGCTGTTCCCTTTTAATTATCTATCTAACACTACTTTGTGTTTTCCTTAATATAAATGCTTAACACATTTGTCGAGGGTTTTACACCACAACTGTTGACTGGCAATGTTGTTTCTTTATCTAGATTTTACAATATCTCTATCACGTCTTCGGATGTACACTGTTCTGACATTTAAATCCAGACTGTATGTATCTTATTTATTTTCTCTTTTTTTGTTGTATTATCCGAATACTGGCTTGGGTAATCATACAGGGGGAATTGTAGTATTAACGTGAAGCCTGTGTTGTAATTGTACCATTTCGTTTATGTCCCATTTCTATTTGAAAAAAACAAAACTTTTGAGTTTGGTGGTACGTTAGCTTAATTTTGTAAACATAATGTTCAGTCTATTTTTGTGGTGCAAAATTCATACCGTGGATAAAATAGAGTACCGGGTCATATAATGTGCTGATTATAATATTATTAAAACACACTAACAACAATTATAAAAGAATACATGTAGATACATATTATTAAAGAAAAGAAAACCTTTGATACATCTCGATTTATGTTGTTTATTGGCTTCAAATGTGACAGTAGGGCGTGAAAAAATGTATAATATCATAAGCTTTTTTCTAGTGAAGTAAGTAAGTTTCTGCAAGCCCAATTGTAATGCTGATACTATCAGTGTGTAGTATTTGCATTGTTAGTAACAATATAATTAATTCATTTGCCAGAACACTTGTTGACTATTAAGGCAAAGTACACTTTCTTCGTAGTTTTATTTTAGTCATGATTTAATTAACATTCACTCTTTAAGCAATATCAGACATTCATTCAAAGTATGATAATGTGACAGTGACGTAATAGATTAAAGTGTATCGAGTGTTTGTACAATTATTTTACAAGTTTCCTGTATAGTTTCTATTGAACGTCAGTTACGAATTAACTTATACCAGTTTATGATTCCTTGTAATTTATGAAACAGTTTTTGTCATTTTGAGCTTCGGTTATATCTTTCCCTACTTAGATTACGTTTACGTTTATGTCTACATAGTACTAGTACAGTTGTATTAACCAATGCATACTTAATTGCATCAAATAAATAGATATTGTATGAAGTTGCTTTCGTTTTACCGTTTACTTAAAATAATTTGTTTCACGGAGATAAATCATTTTAACAATAATTTTCAAATACAAAAAGTGAAGGAAAGAATGATTATAAAATTCTTGATAAACGGAAAATTTAAAAGTTTAAAAGAGACACCTAAAAGGTAAAAAAAGCAATCTCTTCTTCGGCTTTGCTGTAACTCAGCCTGAAATATAGTCAAGAGAAATTAAAATAATTCCCGTTTATAACGTTTCCATATAATTATTATTGTGGTAGGCAAATATATTTACCATATTATTCAAATATAGTTTTGTTGGTGATATTTCTTATACATGTTTTTTTTAGATATATACCTGCAAAACTTTTCGAACAATAAAATATCGGCAAGACTCTTTTTAAAACCTCTCTTTTTTAAATGTTGGTAAACTTATCTTCACCTAACGTCTTTGTATATGTCTCAATCATATAAATTTGTTTAAAGTCTTCACTCAGTCTGGCACATTCAAAAGGATTTTCTTTCTTTCTTTTTTCGTTTTCTCTTCTGACTACTTTTCTTTTAAACTGAGAACATTGAGGCGTGTCCCTGTTCTAAGGTCATTTTAACAATATGGAAAATAGAGTGTGTAAAGCACTTGTTTCACCCCTAAATTATTGATATTTAATGTATTTGATATTTATTGTAGAGCCGTCGTAGAGCCGTTGCTACGTATTTGTCAAAATCACATGGTCCAAGGTTTGATCCCTAGGGTATATAAAGGTTTTAATTAAAAATATAAAGAAGCGCTTACGCACGTCTTGAATAAATGGAAGATGTTTCGAAATATTAGCTTTTTTTTTAATTTGAGACAATTTTCTCGGAAAACATTCGAATGTAAAAACTCGCAATTAAAACTTAATTTACCGTTTCTGATTTGCATTACTTCTGTCCATGCCTAAAAAATCCGTTGAAATGCTAGGAGCAGCAGGGAGAGTGTGATAGTGCCAGTAGACACCACGACTGTCTGAGCGGAATTCCCCTCGGCACCTGTAATGTACAATACAACTGTTTACAAAAGTCGCATAGCACTTAACATGAAAATAAATTATACATTTAAAAATAAATGGAACAGTTAATTCAAAGTGATAAAAATATTTTATATCCGTACCATCACATTATCATAATCAAGTTTCGATGAGATTGTATAGCTCGCCTCATAACATCAAAATACCACTCGTATTAATAATTCATACGCCACTTAATATAGTTCGGTGAGATTCTACTGAATAATTCTGAAAACTGTCCACAGACACTGGTACATGCGACTAGCAATATTGTTTTATATATTCTTTTTAAAATATTTTTTTATTATCAAACATAAATCATTCCTGAGCAAACAATCAAAATAGTTTTCTGAACTATAACAAAACATACCGTATGTATATATATTGCAGATCTATAAAATACATTACTGTATATGTTTTGATGTGTTGTACAATGTTGAAAACACTAGTTTAGCTGATTGAATTACCAATGTAAACACAGAGTAAGTCATACCACAGATTCAGTCGAGCAATACTGTTTAGTTTATACTAATTTATTGCAGCTAGATTGTGAAGAAAGTTCAAAGCTTATCTACGACACTGCGTCTGGCTAGTGCTTATATTAAACACTAGTATTACAGAACTTACATTTCTTGCTATCGGTTTCCCCTTCGCATTTGCCACTCGCGCATTCAGTATCGGTAGTACATGTCTGTCCAGCCTCTGTCAATGAAAAAAGACGATGAAAACCATGTTCGTGCTTATCAATACATGATCGGATTTTAATGGAAGGATAAACAATCGTTTCTTTCGCACCATTTAATGTTGTCAAACTAGCACGTCTTAAAACCATTCAGTCTCTTCTATATTTGCCAAATATAGTTTTGTAACATAATAAATGAAGTCCAATCCAAGTCCTATGGCATCTGATTTTGTAAGTTTGAAAATGAGTTCAATTCTAGCCAATCAGCAGTCAGCATTTAGTGATTTTACAAGTTTATAAACAGCAGGCATTACATAACTACATGAATTAATGTGAATGCATTTAAATTGATGGGCATAAACTTTTGTGGATTTTTTAAAATGCAGTCTTCATGAACACTTGATTTCGTGGAATAAATTTTCTATCTAAAACTAGTAATAACACACGGTATTTCGTTGAGAAATTAAAGGCGTGGAATTGCCTATCCAAGAAACCTTGGCCTTATTCATTAGACTTTTACATTTGAAGCAAAAATTATTAATTGGACTTTCAAACCCTTAACTAACACCACTCCTAAGACGACCACACCTTAAACTAAAACCAATTATTAGTCGTGGATCTGCCTATCCAATAAACCCACGAAAAGTAATGCCTCGCGAAAATAAATTGTTTTACCTATACTGATTACAATGAAAACACATTTGCATTTATACTTTTATTAAACATTCACACCTCAGGCTTAATTCATTTATTTGACTTTTACACCTAAACAAAAATAACTCATTGGACTAACACATCTTTAACTAAAGCCACTCTTTAGACTGTAACACCCAGAACTAAAACCAAATAGATTTTTTAATTTAACTATCACATATCAAACTAAACTCATTCCTTAGACAATCACACCAAAAACTGGAACCTTTCATTTAACTACCACAACTAAGTTATACACGCAATATTATATTTGGCAGAATAACTTTTCAACGTGAAAACGAAATTAACATCCATTACCTCCCTTTAATTAAAAGTTTTATCATTCTTCATATTATGAGCATCGTGATACCTTAGACGCTACCACTAATATTCGAAAAATAATCAATCGTTGATTTTACAATTCTGAGGCAAAAAATATAAGAATTTTCTCCAAGTGAAACTTTTTTAAATGTTCTTCCTAGAACCGGGTGATGTACATATAAAACGACAAAAGAATGTTTTGAATTTTTGCCATATGTTGTTCATGAAACTTTGGTAAAATATTCATTTCAATAAGACTTCATAGATCAATGCGACAATTAGAAAACGAGAGCATATTCCTTAAACTCCTGGAAAGATTTTCCCGAAACTTAGATCAATTGTTCATATCCACCAGACATCGAAAGTCCATGACACAATTTCGATTAAAAGTATGGGATTATTTCGTCTTTGTATGGGGGTATTTGATTACATCCAGTGATATTTCTAAGTTTCAAATAACTTTCGATTGTTTAATTTAACCCATTCTAGCCTTGAATGTCTATTGAGATATAGACATTCTCAATAGATATTCTCCGAAGCAGACGACAAAAACAGTGTCGCCTGAACGGGATTTAATTTGCTAGGCATTTGGTTAACAGTTTTGCAACCTCCCCAACCCCAAAAACAAAAACCAAACTATTTATTGAATTAGACTTGTCCGAATCAGAAGATCCCATTGTAAAGAGCAAGTTAGGAATGATTCCATGATTCTTGAATAGGTTGATACATGTAGATGTTTGTTATTGGTATGAATGAAAAGAACGAAAGAAAAACGTAGTTTGTAAAACAACTCATTTACATAGGTCAGGTTATTTCGTGCATGCCTTAATCAGTAACGAGTTGTTTCATAAAAAGATAAACACGTCAATAAACAATAGCTAAATATACTCTTTAAGCAGGCGTCATCTTTCACTTCGAAGTTTGTTTTGCATCCACACGTTTTATCAGTACCACATTCACTGTTGGGCAAATTATTGCAAACAGTTTCGTCTGACGTACAACCCATTCCAAGTACTGAAAGAAAAAGAAAATGACTGCGAAATATGTTTCATATACAAATGTATATAGAAGTTGAAAACCAAGAAAATATCAATTATTATTACACAATTGTTGAAAGGTAAAAGGACTGTGTAAAACTATCACTGTCAATTCTCGATTTAGATCCGTCTTCCACATTATGTACAAAATGCGTCACACCTGAACCAAGAGGACCATGATAGCCCTGTATTCCTCGCCTGGTTATTGTTGCTTCAGTAGACAAGAAAGTAAGTCAAAAGGTCATGATCAATGTCACCATCTACTCAGTAAGACCAAGCATCCCATGACTTCGACGACTGTTGTTTATTAGTAGATCTCAATATATTAAGTTCGGGTCACTATGACATTGACCTTTGACCCACTGACCCCATAAGCGATATGGATAATCTACAGGTTGTAGGCAACCATCATAGCCAGATTCATAAGAATCAAATGAAAATTATGATCTGTAGAGTGTTATCAATGAAAGGCTAAGGGAGGTAACTGTGACCTTGACACACTGACCCCAAAAACAGTAGGGATCATTTACCTAGTAAGATCAATTATCCTATGAAGTTTGAAAACGATGAGTTATAGAGAACTCAAAATATTAAGCGGAAAATATTTTGAAATGTCGGCTGTTATCAGATAATAAGTATAAAAATTCAAGGATTCATTTAATACACATATGTATCAAATTGTTCAGCACAATTATAGATAGCATCAGAAATACAAAAAAAACATAACTTTATTATTCATATATCGCTCTTTTGAAAATACATTACAAGTATGGCCCTGTTTCTTTTCCTCAGATGAATGAAATATGACTTGCATAATGGTATAACCAAAATTATTATGTGCTCTTGTTTTTTAATCATATGTTACACTTTGGTGACACTCATACTATGCTTTCTTTGAAAATGTGTAGATGTGGTTTGTAGGTTGTTACAGAATGGATCCCCAACCTCTATTTAACCGATGACGTGAGCAACAAAGGGGGTTTACCCCCCCCCCTCCACACACACACACATACACACAAAATGTAGAGCTAAAAGATCAAGTTTTTTCGGATGTTTCATTTTAAATTGTGCCAGGCATAACTATAACAAAATCATTTAAGGGCAACGTCAAAATTGACTATCATTGATATAAGAGCTTCTGACTGTGTTTAAACAATAGCAGCTTTCAAAATTTGATAATAGCATTTGGAATGAAATACAAAATGGTTTGATATGAAATATATAGTATATTTAGACGATGTGGTATCACTTTTGACCATGACTGTAGTCTGTAGATGTAGAAATTAGTCAGGTTACGGAAACTTCATAAGTTGACATTGACAGAACTCTTATCTGAGGAGTCATTTCTTGTATTTTATTTAATCCTACCAAAAATCCAGTCTCGCTTTTAAAATATTATAAACATGAATACAGTCGAATCACAATGTCGAATACGCCACTTTATCTTAAAAATTATAACTTCCAGCTTGTCGAAAACTTTCAATACAGATTAAAGTCACAAGTTCACTACATTTCTTCATTTCATCAAACAGTAATACACAAAATGTATATTGCGAAAAGTAAATAAAAATTATACAACAATAACAAATAAAACTTAATATAGATATATTTTAAAGAGACACACCCTAAAATTGGCTTCACGTTAAATAACCTCAAAGCATATAGTACATGTATATAAAACTTGTATTTGCGGGTATTAACTCTAAAATTTAAGTAAAACAATCCAGTCATCATCGGTAAAATCAGCGTTTTAAAATATGTTGCAGTACCGTAAAACATTCAATAAGTTATGTACAGTTGTTGTTGTACAATTAATGGGTTGACAGAAATTTATTAAGGAAAAATTAGCATTTTGTGCAAAAAGGAGTCTTTTTTTATAAAAGTTATTCTTGAACAATGAAGGTATTTATTGTTTTACGCACATGAAACCCATTCTAGTCTTTTTAATAAAGTAGTCTGCTAATAGTAGGGTATGCCCCTTTATGGCCCCAAATATTTTAATGGCGACTACGTTGGTTTAATGAGTCTAACGATAAAGTAAGCCGAGTGGAAAATTCGAGCCTCGAGCCATCAGCTGCTAGAGCCGGACACTACTTATTGAACCAGCACTTTTCACAGTACAATAATTGATCACTTCACCACCATACATGTATGAAGAAACAAGTGTGTATTTATAAACACTTAAGGTAAGAAAACACCGTATGTATATACAGATTTACGATTTTAGATGAGTGAATAGATGAATCTAATGTATCTCATAACTGCACAAAATCAAACAAAGTCGTGGTAACCATAAACATACAGTGATCAAGAAAATTGATTATATCTTTTGCATTTATTTTAGGAGTAAAGTCTGCTTTTAACTAATGTTGCATATATCGCGACATACTGTCGTCACATATTCTTCTTACTCTTTTTGCACGGCCACCGTAGTTGAGTGGTTAGAAACACTGACTTCAAATTACTTGACTTGAAACCTCTCATTGATTTGAGGTCATCAGTTTGAGCCATTCAGCCGACTTTGTTGGCAATTTTACAGTTTCTTACGAATGATAGCGCTCTTGAACTGCTTCTTTCTAGAAAAGATGGTTAGAAATACTGTCCACTTTTAACGTAAGTTAATTACGGTTGAAACAGTCGTTTGACTCGAAGAAACAAAAGAAAAATACCCTTTTTGCAAATCATTGCATTTGGAGCGTAGTTAGCGGCGCATGCGCACTTGCTATCTGTACAAGCAGTGTTTAACACAGCATCACAGTCAGAGGCCTGTGTACAGGCCATGTCGAGAACTGAAAATAAATTATGATTATTTTATTATTTATATAGCTAATCCTGCATCTGCAATGAGGACTTCATATAAAGATTGCACGTATTATAAGGACTGCCTATAAATTATCAGGACTGCATTTAACAAAAGCATTGCTTGAACCATCGATACTGGATGTACTATCTGGACTAAATGTAATATAAAGGATGCCTATGTTATCAGAGATTTATCAGCACTGCACATCAGATTGCCTGTACTATAAGGACTACATCGGGACAAACACTATCAAGGCTGCTGTACTAATACAATATATCAGGACTGCAATGGTTTTATTAGGTTACTGTCTATGTACTTTAAATAATTGCAGCTTTCAAAATTAAAAGCATAAAACCATTTTGAAAGTATAAAATAACTGTTTGATAGTTTTTAAAAAGTATTGTTAAAATTTGATTATAGCATTATGCATGAATTACAAAAAGGTTTGATATGAAAGATTTGTTAAATTTTTAGGTGGAATCACTTTTGACTAACACTGTACTAAGCTATAGATGTAAAATAATTTTGAGTCAGGTTATGGAAACTTCATATTTTGAAATTAACAGAACTCCTATCTTTTGCTAAATGAGGAGTCTTTGCTTGTATTTTTGAAATCCTACAAAGAACCAAGTCTCGCTTTTATTTCATTATATTCATTAATACAGTGTTGTCTACTGAAGTTTTTTTTCGAAATGTCACAATGTCGAATACACCACTTTGTCTATTTATTCATAACTTCCAGCTTGTCGAAAACTTTCACTAAAGATTAAAGTCACAAACTCACTTCCTTTTCAATTTTCGTCGAAGAGTCATATTTTGCGCAAAGTACATACAATAACAACTAAGCCTTCATATAAATATATATTAAAAAGGCACTCCCCTATTACAAAAACAAAAAAAAAATTTTTTTTTTTCCAAAAGAAAAAACTGTCGTCACATTAAATAGCCTCAAAGAAAAGAGTAGAATATATGCAATTATTACTTCTTAATCCAAAAGTTGAAATACTACATGTACTACCATGAACTCGTGTTCTATCATGATCTGTGTACTATCGTGATTCAATTAACTATAAAGACTTCATGTACTATCAGCACTATATGTACTATCAGGATCTCGTGTGCTACATGTATAAGATCTGCATGTACTTTCAGAAGTTCATGTACTATCAGAATGCAATGTACTGAAGGACACAGCGTACTATCAGAGCTCCATGTGCTTTCAGGACTCCATGTACTACCAGGACTGCATGTGCCGTTAGAATTCTATGCACTTTCAGGAGTACATGTTTTATCAGGACACCATATACTATAAGGACTCCATGTACTTTCAAGATAGCATGTACTATCAGGACTCCCTGTACTTTTAGTATTGCATGTACTATCAGGACTCCCTGTACTTTCAGGATTGCATGTACTATCAGGGCTCTATGTACTTTCCTAATTGCATGCACTATCAGGACTCAATGTACTATCAGAACTGCATGTAGTAGACACCATGTGCTCTCAGAAAATCAGGATTGCATTTACAACTCAATGTACTATCCGAAATCAATGCAAAATTAGGACTGCATGCTTTTTTTAGATGCATTTTCAGGATTACCTATACTATCAGGACTTCATATACCATAAACAAACTGAATGTACAAAAACGACTGCAAATACTTTTAAGACTGCATGTACTTTCAGGAATGATAGCATGAACTATCAGGACTCCATTTACTATCAGAAATCAGTGCCTTATAAGGAATGCATGTACTTTCAAGACTGCATATACTACCAGGACTGCATGTACTATCAGGACTCCATGTACTATCAGGACAGTGAGTATTATCAGGATTGTATGTACTATCAGACTACATGTACTTTCAGGATTACATGAACTTTCAGGACACCATGTTCTATAAGACCTCCATATGCTATCAGGACTCCGTGTACTATTAGGACTCTATATACTATAAGAACTGCATGTAAACACCATGTACTATCAGAAATCAATGCAACACGAGGACTGCATGTTTTGGAAGACTCTATGCTTTTTTCAGGATAATTTATACTATCAGGACTTCATATACTGTAAGTGCTGAGTGTACAATAACGATTGCATGTACTATCAGGATTCCATGTACTATCAGGACTGTATGTACTTACAGGACGTTATGCACTATCAGGACTCAATGTTCTATCAGAAATATGTGCTCGTTTTCACATTTTTTTTACCAAGAGCTTTGGTAATATCATTGACCCCCACCTCATATTGGCTGAGTAAGGGTCGAGAAGCATCCTTTAATTAACTCACATAAGGGTTTTAAACCTAAAGACAATATATACATATACAGCGGGAACGGAACACATGATTTACTTGATGAGGATACAGAACACTTAAGAACAGAATTGAGTACTGAAACAACATTCAATTTTCTTTCATTTTGAGAAACATATGTATGATTTAACGTGTTTAAATACTATCACCCGTGTAAATGCGTTGCCCGAAACGAAATGCAAGTCATTAAGAGTGAAGATTCCATTATTTCAAATTGTACGAATTGAATTGCTTCCCTTTGCACGCAAAGGAAAACAATTAAAAATTTGAAAAAGTATTGACATGTTTTATATTTTTTCCCCATTCAACCTGAATAAAAACAGCGTTTTTATCATAATGTAAAAATATCTTTTCATTTACATGTTTTTTCTAATGTTTTAATATGTTCCTGCTTTTCCATATGTTCCACTTTGTTTCTGGTATAATAGTATTGAGAAGCTTGCATTTAACAGGGCTATAATATATACCACTCATTCTCTAGAATATCTAATTCAAATACTTGGTTCGCTATAATATTTAGCACTGGAAATTTAAAATGGTTGTCCAGCTTGAGCGTGTTTGCATCCCTAAAACAGATGCTTTAATGTTTTTCTTTTTTCTTTACATTTGACGAATAAACCGTTTGATATTCCCATTAGATTTGATTTATGTTCAGTAAATATTTTACGATGTAAAAATGTCCATTGTAGTTGTATTGCCTTTGAAGATGCCTCAATTTTGTAAATTCTTCTCTATATTTTATTCCATTGAAACGTTTTTCAAAGTATATATGTATCTTCCCATTTCCGTATATATCGATATTAATAATTGTTCTTTTTGTTATATATTTTAGAAACAACCTTTTGCTTTAATGTTTCGTGTTGCATCGCTTTTTTACCTGATTTATTAATTGTGAGGTTACTAATTATCAGTGGAAAATCCTTCAATTTTGAACTTATTCATTTAATCATCCCAAAACGCGGTGCAGATATCAAATCCTTTTCACTTTTAACAGAAATAGTTTGCCTAAAATCAACCCAATGCTCTTCTGCTTTTGCATAAAACGTACTCAGTGCACATGTGCAGAGTTAAGCCTGATAGTATTTTTGTTTCTCAGTGGGCGTTTTGGTCCCATGTGAAGTCTTTAAATAAATTTTCATATCTAAAAATCACAAAAAAATATTGAAAAGAGGCTATGAACTTCTAAAGGTGAATGAAAGGTTACCAAATACTGTTATTGAATCTGTTGCTATAAGAGCTACAAAGATTCTTTGTAAAGCCCCCCAAAAAGGTTAGTGATTACGGTCTCCCGATTGGCCGTAAGCTTTTACTGCCGACCTCAAAATGATAAGAATGTGTGATCCCAGTCTGGCGATTAAACCGCACACTCAACATGAAAAAACAAATCGATCTTTAAAAGCAAAATGATAATATATGAAAAATCTGCCTTTCGACCGACCTTAGTTTGTTGGCAAACATACCACAAACACATATATGTTTAAATAAATTTTCTTAAGTCGACATGTATCAAAATTGTTTTCTTTATATCAAACAAACCTGTTTAAGGCAGTCACCTACCTTCACTGGCAACTTTGGATGCATCGGATTGGTGACTGTTGTTGGCAAGATTGATTTTTTAAGATACAGATAAATCAAAATGTATGTTTTGTGAGTCTAACAAAATATATATGGCTTTTATACAGCTATACTCGAAAACAGACGACAAAAACAATGTCGTCGTGTCAGGAGTTAATTTGTTACGTCTTTTGTATCACAGTTCTGTAATATTGATTGTAATTCAGAAAGATCTCACTGAACAGCTTGCGGAATAAATGGGTAAAATAAACTAACTCATCTCGCAGGCTCCAGCCGCTGTTTTCTTGTAACCGGTTTTGCAGGCACACTTAAGTTCCACACATTCAGAGTTGTCTACTGTACATTTTGTCGCTGCATTTTCCTCTGTACAAGCCATGCCAATGACTGTAAAATAAGCAGAAAGATAGACTATGTTAAAAAGGCTAAGATTTACATTCTGCTACCGTACAGTTAATTAGAGATAATGTAACAATGACGTAATAGATATGTGGTTACACAAAAGTTTACAAACATTGCGTAAATAAGTAGATCTCCAGTGGAAGACAATATTTAATCCTTATATTATCCATTGAATTTTCACGTCAACAATATTATGTTACGTTCCTGTTACGTCACTGTTACGTCACTGTTACGTCACTGTCACGTAAGATCATGCAACGTTGTTGAGGGCTTTATTTTTCCAAGCAAGGAAACGAAGAAAAAGGTAAAATGTATCTTATGTCACTAAACAATTATGTAAAATCTTTGTCTTATTATTCGAGGTATGTTATATCCATTAGATAAAGAAGAGAAAGAAATTGAGCCTTATAAATGTGTTCCTTATATCCGGAATTTCGCTATATCCAGAGTCGTTATACACGCAGTTTACTGTTATTACAGGTGTGAACAAGTGAATCTGACAAACCTCACTAAACATTAGTAACTGTAACATACAGAAAAGAGATTGGTTCGTCTATTTTTGTTCCATATTATAATAATAAGCCATATTTTGCATATAATGAACCTATAAGTTAAGATGTACTATGCATTGTATTTTACAAGTATTTTTCAGCATTCTATTACTGTCGTCACAATTTGTTCTTACCTATTTTGCACATGCCTGAATCTACGACGTAGTTTTTCGCGCATGCGCACTTGTCAGCTGTACAAGCAGTGTTTGACAAAGCATTGCAATCGGCGGGGGTTGAACAATTCGAGCCAATAACTGAAAATAGGAGTATTCTAGTTGTTTTATTTATATTGAATTATTTATTTTTAATTGCGAAACAAACAAGTTCCTGCAGCTTGAATTAATTTCTCTCGTGACTCACCTTTAGTTGGAATCAAGGAGGATAAAAGAGACAAGGTGGAATTATTGTGTTTTGCCTAAGAACACTTTACCACCGTAGAACTGGTACTAAGGGATACAACCCTATGTTCGCTTGATTCTGAGCCGAACACGTTACCACTACGCACGGGAGGCTAAATTGTAGTTATTCATCAATAATTTAAATACGCTGTCCGACATACTCATGGTATTAACCAGAATCTGTAAAATTACTCAAACTACTGTAAAAGTAATTTTTAATTCGCAGAAGAACTAATTTGCTTTTTGTATATAATCAAAAGTTTCTTTGTCATTTCTTTTATTAGCCTTCCCCGCTTGTAATTGCTGATAAAATAATAGAATCGAAAAAAGAATTCGAACAAATATATAATTATGTAAAGTAACAAAATGAACATTTGGCGAACATCGGGATTTTTATGGTGCAGAACTACTGCAAGACTGATTACTATTTCACTACTCAGTTCGGAAGATATGCCGGAGAACCTTTGTTCGGGCAAAACATTAGACTTACTGGCACGTACCATATCAATGTGTTACTAATTAGCTTGAAATGTGCATAAGGAACAAATTCGAATTCATGAAAAATATCGAACCTAGATGTTGGATAAGTCAGTGATATAAGTCGAATGTGTAAGGCAGAGGCAAGATATTTTCGTCGGGAGGGTTTCAGGTACATGTAGTTAGTGTAAACTGTGACCCATTTGAAATGGAGAATGATGCCGGATATTGCGGACTAATGAATGATTCCCGAGATTGACGACTTACGTTCGATTGACTCTTGTAGAAGATGACTTATATGAGAAAATTCCTAAAAATGGCCGACTTTTCTACGAATGATTCCCGAGATTAACGACTAACGTTCGATTGACTCTTGTAGAAGATGACTTATATGGGAAAATTCCTAAAACGGTCGACTTATCTACGAATGATTCCGGAGATGGACGACTAACCTCCGACTGATTCATGAGATGGATGACTAATGCACGAATAATTATGGTTATGACCGAGGTATGTTCGAATGATTCCGGAGATGGAATACTTACCTACGAATGATTCCGAAGATAAACGACTTAAATGCCAATGATTCCGGATAAGACCTACTTGTGTTCGAATAATTCCGGAGATGGACGACTTACGCACGAGTGATTACTGAGATGGCCGACGTATGTATGATTAATTTAGAAAATGGTTGATTTCCTTACGATTGATTCCGCAGATGTCAGACTTATGTCCGAATGATTCAATACATATATAATTCAATAACTCGCTTTTGCGAAACAAGTACTTTCAAGTTACATTAATCGCTGTCGAGGCTCGAATAAAGAAAGGTAATGTTATTCCATCTGGAGCGAGTCTCGAGAGCGATTAATATAAGTTGTACGATTTTGTTTTAGACATGAACGACTTATGAACGATTGATTCGGCAATTGACGGCTTATGTACTATTGATTCCGGAGATTGCCGACTTTTAGAACAGCTGAGTTGTAAGCTGTACTCATTTAGGTATATAAGGATATAACTAGGATCAGTCGGTGCAGTCATATCCTTAATTTGTCAACATCTAATTATTTTTAGTATTTCATTGGCTAGAAGAAAGCTTGGGGTTTGCAGCTGACCGGTTAGAAACCCGCAACTTAATAAGTCTCATACGGTACAGGTTCGACTTGTGCCTTCTGTCGGGTAAATAATTTTTCACGTGACTTGAGAGAAAGCTTGATAACATGATTGAATCGGATATATTCGGTTTTAATACTTGACCTTTAAACTTACCTAGAATACATTTCTTGTCATCATCCGGATTCACTCTGTATGTATCCATACATTTGCATGTTTTAGGATCAGCGGCAGTGTCACAGACGGCGTTTGCATCTACCGCCATACATGCAGTGTTATCTGTACAATTTGTGCCTATAACTGTAAAATAAGTGAAGTTATCAGAAGTTTTAAAAAAAAAGAATTTTACACTCTGTACTATTATTAGCCGTATCTATTTCCATACAATCATATACCTGTTTTTAACAAAGCCAGATCTTTTTCCAAACTTCCTGACTCACATCCATAATATAGATTTTCGAAAGTGGCTCAATTACAGCAACGCTTTATTCACAGATTTTAGAGACTGTAGACAATTAGTTATTTAGTAAGACAATTTTTTAGTTCTTGGAACTTGACCCCTATGTCACTAATACATGTACCTGTGGGTGAAAAACATGTGAATAACACTTGTTTTCAAATTTTGCCTTAAAGGGGTTTTAGGTGGATAGGAAATAATCTTAATGATAACCAACATCGATCTGTTTATTTTTAAAAATAAAAACATACAGTCGTTTTTGCTAATTCATTACTGTGTCTTGACTGTCAAAAGAAAAGTCGAAAAACTGTTCCAAAATACGATGTCAATATCGACATGTGGTTTATAGCAGCAAAATATGTAGCTTACCTGCAGCATTTGTGCGATAAGCCATACAGAGGAGTGCAAGTAACAGTACACCATATCTGAGATTCTTGCCCTGAAATATAGAGGAAAAAAGACTATTGTAATAAAGATATGGCGCTTTGTCACAGGTTAAGAGTGTGCTCCCTAAAGTACAAATGATACATATATGCAAAACAAATATCTAAGTTCAAAAAGGCATTACTCTGCAACACCTTACTGGATACACACAAAAGCACATTTGTTTCTCATTGTAATAACGCTCACCAATTTCCGTTGCAATCCTTTTGAATAATGAAGGAGAAGTTTGCGACACAAACTACCTATGTTATAAAAGTGGACCGACTGACCACCCGTCTCACCGACAGGGTGATTCTAGTATACCCTCTTTAACTTCGTTTTGCGGGGGTATATAAAGGCTTCAGCAAAGTATTCAACATTACCATATGTGAAAAAAATTAGATAGCTTAAACGTTAGCCTATACATATGTAGCACTGCAAAAATCAAAATTAGTCTATAAAGATGAAATTTTAAACTTTGCAGAAATTGCCACTGAAATTACGTGATGGAATTCCAAACGTCAAAAGTTAATTTTATGAGTACAATGTGCAGACCCCACGGTACAATTGCGCCTTCTCGAGCTCGATGTCATTCTTAAGGATCAATATATTTTGTGTCTGCTTCCTATCTCTTAAATCTTATGAAAAATTTATAATTAAACTTGGTCAAATATCCCTTTTATTGGCAATGTGCAGAATCCATGTTAACCGTGTCTGCTCAAGGTCAATGTCACTCTTTTGTTTTTTGCTTTTGATTCATATTCTGAAACTATTCTGAAACGTTACAGGGGGAGGGGGGTACATGTAGTAATGACTAGTAAATGACAACTGTCCATTTTAAGGTCAGTATGTCAAAGGGCAAGGTCAAAGTGACTCTCGTATCTTAAGGGAGACCCGTGTTTTTAACAAAACACTGTGACATTGTCTATGTTTTATTACCCCTTTCTAAGACTTAGTTACGAAAACAAGAACTGAAAGTTCATAATTTGAACGATAACCTGCTTCTCAATAAAATAAATGGATTTTACAACTTTCATACCTTTATTATGATATAAAGTGACATCTTTATTATATTAACTGAAATAAAACTCGACAGGAGAGCACTAAAGTAGAATTCTTATATGTTTTCAAGTTACTCAAGAGATACTATGCAAGATTTATTTTTATCAAAACAAATGTTTGACAGAATAACCCTGAGTTCAAACTTTAATACAAAAGGATTGAACACAGATATATCCCTATCGCATAACGAAACGTTATATGGTTGACCTTTGACCCCTAAGGCCAAAACTGACCTTTAGTCGGGAAAGTTGAAATATGGATTTTGTACCTTCCCATGATGTCGACCCATAAAGAGACACAACTTCTTTAAAATCCTTCAAATGAGACATAGTCACATAACCTTGTGTGACCTTGACCTAGTGACACTGGAACATCGGATCTGAACATCGTTTCGATGTGATGTGTTCGACTCAAGATTTTTATAACCCTTACAAGGTTCAAGCAGACACAAAATAAACGATTACAGATAACAATTGCTTTTACCATACGCCGGCGAAGTTGCAACATTGGTTCTACACCCTGTTTCGCTCAGATGGACTGTTCATCCAACTTTCATGACACTCGTGTAAAGCGGACACAAAAAATGATGTCATTCAAGCGTAACCATGACACAGGTAGCATGAAAAACATTAACAGTATTTAGGAAATAAGGCTGGGACAAACATGCAAGAGTCAATTGTTTGACCTTAAGTTGTGATCTTGACTTTTTGTTGGCTGTGAACAAGTATCGGCATAGGACATAGGATCGGCACTTTGCCTCGTGAGGTGAATGTTTGACCAACGTTGTATGATAATCCTTGAAGGCATTTATGAGATATTTAACAGTCAAAAATTGCAGGTTCAAGTCCAGGTAACCTTGATAGATTTTTGCGTTAACAGCAGCTACAAGCATTCAATGTAAAGGTACAGCATACGTGAAATATTACATAATCTACTAATTTCACAGTACAATAATTTGACTTTTCTGCTATGTCACTGTCGCAATATCGTAAATGAACTGTTAACCGTGACGCCGAACGGATGCCAAAGTTATTCTGGTAATATATTTTAAGGATTAAAATAGTTTTATTCAATGTTTATAAACTTATATATTATGTCACCCTTTTATGAACACACAAATATATTACGTCACCCTTTTATGTACACTATTACTGTCACAGTACCCTTCTACATTCACGATAAGCGATTCATTACATATTACGCACTTTTGAGGGTTTTTTGTCGCAAAACTCAGATACCGTATTAATTTCAATATTAAGTTGTCATGAAAAACCGATTTTATCTGTTTTCCTCCTTGATATTTATAAATATCAACGTTTTTATTTCGTGATTTATAGTAGAATTATCCAGATTAGATTGTAAAATGTTACTGTACTGTAGCGAGAGGAAAATGTTGTCAAATATAGGTTATGGTAGGCCATCCTTGTCAAAATTGTTATATTAAGCTGATGATTTAAGCTGTTTGTCTTTTGGATCTGAATTCCTTAAAACACCCCTCTTTAAATTGCCAAAAATTGGAGGTCAGAAGACTCCAGACATAAATTGGTTTTAAATTTCTATCTATCTTTGCAATTTCAAGAGGTGTCGGCTTACGTTTGACAAGTTTCATGATCAAATGTAACGTCTTACCCACGATAAAAAATAAGAAAGATTGGCCAACAGCCAAACTTACACCCCGACTTGCACAAAGATGAATGAATGTCCCAACTATGAGAGTACGCAACAGAAATAATACACTCTGCAGCTTACATATTAATTATCTAAAGGAAACGCTTAGCTAAGGACGATGAATGCATATAATGGCGAAACTGTATACAAACGTAGATTTAATTACAATGCCTAGGTTGAATCCGATTTTATCGCCTTGGAAGGGCCAGTTCTTGGTAACTGGGTGGATTTAAACCAGTTTGTATGTGAATCAGTCCACCTACATGTATTCAAACCGGTTTGTAGAATGCCAAGAAACACAATGCTAACAACCACGTAGCTGACATTGTGTAATAAACATATTTGCAACAGTTGTGTAAGGCACGGTCTGTATACACTGTACTTAAGTGTTCTGTTAGGGTGATCATTATTTTGTCCCTTCGACCTGTTGACTGCTTAGGGTGAAATTACGATATGACAATCTGAAGAAGCGATATTGCGATGCGAAGGGACGATAATACGATTCGAATACGCGATATTCATTTCGTATTTTCGTATCGTCCCAACATGTCTTCACATCATTTTACTAATGTTTCGAAGAAGGAGTTTTTTTCCGTACTTTCAACTTACTGGCATTCACTAAAATATTTTGTAAAAGCTGATGATGACGTCACCTCCATCCCTTATGACAATCGATAAAATCACGGGGAGTTAAGGAACGAACACTCAATTTTGTGAATTGTAAAATTAGAAAAAAGAGCGATGGTTTCAATAAAAAAAAAGAATTGTCAGATTTCTTTGTATTTAAAACTTAAAATCGCGAAAAAATCGAAGAAATAAATACGAAAATCACGGACATGCGAGGTCGCGAAAACATGTGACAAACGGGGAACAACGGAAATATTACATGCACACCTAGATATTATGACATTAACTCTATGGCCTGTGACTCGACCCTTAAAAAACTCACCTTAGCTTTTGAAAATTTGAGTTTGGCTGAAGGGTCAATGACCATTCAGTTTCAAAGCCTACTGAACTAAACATCCTGTCTCTAGGAATTCACCAGAAGCCATCTGAAGTAACTAAAAGCAAGGAGCAAGGAGCTTCTGGGGGCCTCTGGTCCCCAAAATCAGAATTGTCAATAATGAATGCTGACATAGCAACATTCACCACTTATGTGATAATTTAAGGCCACGCAATTGTAGGACGTAGGACCATTTCCTCATCGTGCAATACTCTATTTACTTTCGAAAAACGACATTATTTTTACGCTGCATTGCACAGTTACTATTCAATTTGAATCCAAATCGGTTTGAACAACGTCAGAAATAATTTCCCAACGCTTTACATTTTCTCTAATTAGACAATTTTATGTCAATTCTGATGCAGACTGTCACTCTTCAATGGTTTTAAGTGTGCGACTTGCAGCTTGTTTATAAGACTACACATTTTGTAAGATTCGCTATATTCTTCATGAATTCCACAGATTTTGCCTTTCGCTAATCTTAAATCCAAATTTTTTCCCAAAGGAAAGCTTCATTTGTTGTAATTTACTCGGCGTATCATTCTAAAGCACTAGAAGCAAAATAAAGCATATAAATTATGCACGGCAGAATTTGACGTCGAATCGGCGCGTACAGGGCATATACATTTCATTCGACGTATGTTTAAACAGGCCCTTTGCTTAAAATCATAAATCATAATTATTGTGACGGCACTAATATGTTTATTTCAGCATTTATGCAGGTCTATCTCCCCGACACTTAATATTAGCGTCATGTTTGAAATCTGTTCACGTTTTAATTTCTCCCAGACTACCCTTCTTTCAAAATATATTTTCTTCAGTTATCGAGAGTATGAAGATTTAAATAAAAATGTTGCGTTAAAGGGCCGCGCTAATTGTAATCATGCCTGTAGTTCTGGACAAAACGAGAAGTTTAACATTCTCATTGTCTTCTTAATCAAATGTACATTTGCTTTTGGGATATATTAAAGTCTGTACAAATTTTCCATGTTGTAAAAATCTTGTTTAAGATCGACAAGAAGAGTCATTGAATATGCAAACATTTGCGTTGTTTCTTGAGTCACAATCAATCAATGTATTAGTAGTTTGGGGATTATCGCTATATTATGAAAACAGCTAATATGTATACTTGGCACTATTTCTTAGAATGTCTTGTAGTTAAAAGTACATCTCATAGCATGCAAAACATTATTAAATGGCCGCGCCCTACACCTATCATATGTTATTTTCAAACATGAATAATGTGTTCAATGAACGTAAAATGATAAATAAATGCAATTTTAAAGAACACCGTAAATCGAACAAGAGCTGTCAGTAGGACAGCGCGCTCGACTTTTTAGTGCTTGCCAATAAAACAAAACTTTAACAGTTAAAGGGTACCGAAAGTCAGAAAACTCGAAAGTGAAATTCAAACGAGCCTGTCATTTTATTTCATTTCCAAAAATGCGTTTGAATGTTGTCAACTGCGTTTTAATGATTTATTCAATTTTTCATTGAAATTGCGTGATTCCATCTGGTTTAAGGACGCCGCCATTGATAGCTGTAAAGCCTTATTGCGCCTGCGCCAAGTAACCAGATGTGACGTAACACTGCGCTGTCTAAATTACGGAAGTACATCGATGTCTTTCACGCACCTGCTAACTGGATGTCGGCCGTTTTGAGGCAAATCATTTCATATAATACACTGTACATGTTTACTTATTACTATGTCTTAGCGATGTTTATGTCAGGTTTTTCTTTAAAAAAATATCTTGAAAATGATTGTTTAATGACGTTCGGTGAAATATCATGCATGACAAGACAGAATGCATTTTACATTCGGCCTTTGTGAAATGATCTATATATTAATCATTTTCTTTAAGTTTCTAATATTACGATTAAGAATTTCAATGCTTCACACTTATGCCATCTCGATATAGATTTTCCCAAGTGCACAACTTTTCTCGTATAACTAAATCACGCCGAAACACATCATTTTACAAGAATGTTAGGTTGAAACTACTGTAACGAAACGTATTTTATTACAGGACCATATGCTATTATTTAAGACACAGATTTGTTTTTTTAGATCTAGATTCTAGTCTATATAAAGGGCTGGCATTTATATTCAAAATAATTTCAAAAAATCATGTTGTTAAGTAAATGTGAAAAAGATAATATAGAAGATACTTACACGTTGCGGAACACTGAAAGCTTAGATCTTCCTTAAATTCCTTAAAATTAAATTTTCGCTTTCAATAAAATCAAAACACAAACAATATCTCATTTTGACAACGTTGCCATGGAAAATAATTAGCGTGGTTCTAACCATTGAAGGAACTTGATTGGATATAGCCCAAGGGCATATTTCACAACAAAAGATGCGATATGGTTTGTTGTTAATTGGCGATCCCCTGTCAACAACTAACTGGTCACACATTATTGCATATTGCACACTGGCCAATTGCATTTGATAATTACACAACAAAATGCAGAGTGCCAACTTTAAATTATGCAACATTTTTGGATGTGCACGATCGAGGTAATTTACATATGAATATATCACTGTGATTAAAACTAACCATATATTTAATGAATGATAGGCCGATATAAAGTTTATACATAAACATTATTTGTCACTAACCTTCGAGTAACATTATAATGTAAGATCAAGTTTGCATAAAATATTATTTAGTCATCTAACATAAATATACCTTAGTAAAAAACATACGAAATGAAAGTTTCCAGCACCCCTACAAATGTTTAGAAAATATATCATTTTTCCTGTTGATGACTTAAATTGTGTACTCTGATGAAACGTTTTTCTATGCAAAGGCGAACCCGGATAAAAATGAAGTATACACATAATTGTGCTAGGGGGTTCCCCCGGAAAAAAATGAAATCTAACATTGCATCTGGTGCATTCTAGGGGCACTTTTAGCACGTACAGAAAACACAAACAAGATATAACCACATGCAAATTTATTGCATCACATGTATCAAAATTGACTCGTGTGTGTGTGTGTGTGTGTGTGTTGGTGGTGTGCACTTTTTTGGGGTGGGGGGGGGGGGGGGGGGGGGCATCGTTTTGGACATGGCATCCTGTTTATATTATTATTTTTTTTTTCGGTACAACTTGAAAAAGAGAACAATAAATATCAATATGAAGCGACAACATATAAATGATTTTAACACGATCATCTATATTTTGTCCCCAAGTAACAAAGAGGGATCTGGGATGTATTTAGATTGCATAATTTCCTCTAAGAGAATGCAGTTCTTCCTCCATGTACTCGGGTTCAAAATTATACGGTACAAGTCCGTGATCATCAATTATAAAATATGTGTTTTACTTGCAAATGCTGCACAAATACTTTTGACGTAAATTGAAATTAATCTTCGCACTTTGTCTCATTTGTTTATAAGTAACGGGTGAGAATTGCGCTGCAATTATAGGTCCCTAAAAAATCTAATAATGTAGGATCGAAAGGAATTTGTCGTGAAAACTGTGAAAGGCCATCAATGGTAAAAAAGCTCGTAATAGATAATAAAAGTTTGTTTTTGTTATGGATCAAAGGAAAATTTCAATTATATACTATCAGCAATCAAAAGAAAAAGGTAGCGGTCGCTGGTCTCGGAAACTGATCAGTGCAGTGTGACGTCACACATAGTGGGTCACGTGACTCTATAAAGCAAATATGGCGAATTACAGTGAGCGACCGACCGGCTAAAATTGACGTTTTAAATCAAGTATATCAAAATTAATATCGCATTAATTTTAATTGCAAATAAGCGATTCTGTATTAAATTGTACGGACTACAACATGGGAATAATTTTTTTTTTGACTTTCGGTTCCCTTTAAAGGTAAAACAAGGATCTGTATAAACAAGGGCACAAGTAGCAAGATATTAAGTCAAGAGTTATCAAACTTAAATGTTTGATATCCCTGAATACTACAGTAAAGTTGTAGATTAATACTTCAAGTGGTTAATGATATGTGCATGACAGTGCTAGTTTCACACAAGACTTTAGCTAGGAATTTCTAAGTACAAATCAAGAAATATTTTCCAGAGTTATCTTCTCTTGCTTACAGATAGGTGTCATGATGGTACATTAGTTCCAACTTTCAAAGTAATATCTCAAATGGTTTAGTCAACAAGTGGAGAAATGAACATTTTAACGGAGTTCTTAAGTAGAAAAGGGCCATAACTCAAATAAAATCCTTGACAGATTTACCTTCTCTTACCTATATTTAGAGTTCATAGTGGTTAACAATTATTCCAACTTTCAAAGTAATATCTCAACTCTGGTACGAAAAACTTAACCCAGATTCTAAGTCGATAAAGGGCCTTAATTAAAATAAATATCCTTGACAGAGTTACCCTATCTTGTCTACAGATAGGGGTAATGATGCGTACAAGTAACTTTCAAAGCAATATCTCAAAGGGTTAAGTCAATAAGTGGATTTTACCCCTATTCAATGAATTTTCTAAGTCAAAAAGGGGCATAAATCACCTTTGCAGAGTTATGTACTCTTGTCTGTGGATGAAAGTAATGATGGTAAATAAGAATTGTTAGTTTCAAAGCAATATCGGTAATGGTTTTGAAATAAAAGGGGGGGAAACCCCCCCCCCCCCCCCCCCCCCCCCCCCCCCCCCCCCCCCCCCCCCCCCCCCCCCCCCCCCCCCCCCCCCCCCCCCCCCCCCCCCCCCCCCCCCCCGGGGGGGGGGGGGGGGGGGGGGTGGGGTTGTGTGTGTGTGTACATGGTTGTGTGTGTGTGTCGCGTGTGTGTGCGTGTGTGTGTGTGTGTGTGTGTGGCGCTGGTGTGCTGTACTTCTGGGTGCTGTGGGGTTCCTTTTGGGGCTGCTTTTTGGTACGTGACATTCCCTGTTTGATATTATTTTTGTTTTTGTACGAAAAACAACCAAGCTCAATGCACTTTCTAAGTCGAAAAAGGGCCACAATTCTGACAAAAACATTTATAGAGTTATGTATTCTTGTCTGTTGATGAAGGTTATAACTGTGAACAAGTATGGTAAGTTTCAAAGCAATACCTCTAATGGTTTTGAAATAAAATGAGGGGGTACGAAAAACTTAACTGAGGTGTGACACCAACGCGGACGCCGACGCGGACGCCGCCACCGACGTCAATGCGAGTAGGATAATTCTCCTTATCTTCGAAAAGTCGATCTAAAATACCTCGTTTTGGCACAAATGATGAAAACAGAGATCTTCTATACAATCACCCGTATTTGCAAAAAGAAACAGACGAGGCGTTTATCAATAATATATCGGATATGCATGGACAAAAAACAATTTTTTTTCCCCAAAAATAGAATGTGTCATTATTTTGCATTTTAACATCTCTGCCATTCATCCATAACTTATGCATCACACCTTACATATCTTTATTTTTATCTATTTTGGTTTTAAAATAATACTGAATAATAGAGGCACTCCCTAAAAGTGGTGTCAAATTATATAACTTCCAAAGCATAAATAATAGAATATTCCAAGTATTATTATTTAAAGGCCCAATACTAAGCCCCTGATGGGTATAATTGTTCATCAAGTATTTTCATATTGTATTTTATAAAAGGCTAACGCATGCAATTAAATTCAAATTTTGGCAAGAATAAAGTGACACTTCTGCGACTTTGCAGAGATGTTAACAGTGAACTTTTGACTGTTTTTAAGTTTCTATATACCTTTGTAAAATTTCAATGGTTGCTAGAAATTTAAGAAAACATCACTTGCCAATCATCATGTTTTATGACATATCTTAAATAATATATTGACTTTTATAAAAAAGTTGACACTTCTTTTTCTTTTGTATTATTTAAGCTATACAGATAAAATCAAAATATGCTGCAGTACCGTAAAACATTCGATAATCTATGTAAAGTTGATGTTGTACATATAATGAGCGGATATCGACATATTGCAGAACGCCTCTGTCTAGATTATTTGTGCTAAAATGAGGCATTTTATGATGTATGGTGTTCTTTCAAATTATATTTATTTCTGTTTTACGTTCATGGGGCACATTATTATTGTTTGGATAATATAATCTGTTAGATGTAGGTAGTGTCCCTTTAAAATAGATAATTTGCATTACTTAGAAAATGTTACTTTCAAAACCAGGTGCTTTGCTGTGACCTGAAAATGTTAACGAACCTCACAAAGAGGTAGATCTAAATGCTTATACAGGTGAATCAACGGTTTACTGTGCTCTTACTTCAATAATTTCCTTTCCACAGATACTAGGAATTCGTGGGGGGAGTTTGTTTATAGAAATGAGAATGCTGGGCGACTTTTCGTCGAGGATCAACAAACCCGTAAAATGATCGAATATCAGTGCCCACCGAAAATAAATGAGTTGTTGTTTGAATTCTCTTTCCGCCAACTTGGCGAGCAATTTCCTAATAAGAACATGAAAGAAAGAAAAACGTACATATGTATATATATATTTGCCCTGATGATGCAAAAGTGAAGACGGTTGGCAAATACACACAGAAAACTCATATAGTGTCACTGTTTTCATTTTATTTATCATCTAATCATTCCGGCATATCGTTTAACATTTTTCATTTACATACAAATAAATAGATATAGAAAAATACTGAAAACCACCTTTTCACTGTGTATTAACATTATTTAATACCCGAAAGACATCTCCCTCATCTCCGCAAAAAAGAGGGACACAGTAAAGAGAAATCGTTGGTTCGTCTCGCTCGTCATATTTCGAAATATATCAAATTTCATAAATCTCTTCCTGACTCTTCACATAATGAAATAATTTATTGCAGGAAGAAATTACACTTTCGTTATATTTGATATCTTTGCAACAAAAACGAACATCAAGGAAACCTTAATAAGCCGCTGAAAGTGTCTTGATCTTCCTAAAGCTAGAACTACGGTGTCTTTTCCGTACATGCATCAAATGTTTTACTTTCTTACAGATACAGCTTTTATCCGCTACGTATCACAAGTTCTATAAAATAAACTTCGACAATTTAAATTGTGATCTTCGTCCGACAACTTAAATTTGCGTGACAATTTAACCTTATAAATATATATGTAACATACGCGCAATATTTCTGCATATTGGCCCTAATAACTCACTGGTTCATTTTGCAATAAGTTGCTACGTTATTATCAATGAAATCGTTGGATATATTTCGTGAAGAAGGGCCATGAAATCTACATTGTACTTTTTCTGATTTTGCTGAATTGAAATAATGAAATGATTCCGGTATCTCACATATTTATCAAATAAAACAGAATGTAAGAATAATAACCTCTCAAAATAATATATTATAAAACAACAATGTTGTTATGTATGCTGAATTGACATTGTAAGTTGTTTTTATAAATTTAAAGTTATTTCATAACTCACTCACCGCCATGATCTTGCCTCTTAGCTGTTGCCTCTTTTAAATCCAAACGAAGTAAACGCCCAGGAAGATTGTGTCACCTTGCACAAAATCAGCTATGCGACGATTTACATAAAACCTGAAACCTGCCTAATATGATCATGTGACTAGCATGTCTGACCTTACCTGGGTATTTCATAGGTATTTCACGCAGGTTAGTCAACAGCTGTTGTCGACTGATCCAGGGGTGTAAAACGTACATGAATCACCATGAATTAATCGAGACGTATAAGATGTGAACAGAGACTAGAAAAAAGCAATTAATTTGCTCTAATTAGCTTTCCTAATAGTTAAATGATAAATATTTGCTCGCACAGTGGTAATGTTTTGCAAATATCATTGACAGAAGTGAACTTATTATTCTCAACATCCGTCGGTAGACCAAATCTTTTGCGACTTTACAATACATGTATATCATGCACTGAGGCGTTGTCTCCCGTAGTAATTGCAGTTAAATTGGATATGCACTAATAGTTTGCAATGTATCTATCTGCAGTAACGAACACAATCTTAAAATATGATATTGCATTACTTAAATATATCAAACAAACATAATGTATGAAACAAACATATTTTCGTACATACTTATTATAACGTTACATTCAGCCTCCAACCAGGGAGAAATCTTTATAAAATATCACGGGGTTTACCCTCTTTTCATCCTTCTTTTTTTGTTTAGCAGGGGCGTTGCGTGTTTGAATTTGCTTTTCACTACTTCAACTGCGAAAATGTAATAGGATCGGTTGACACATCTTAATATAACATTTAAAAAGTCACTAAACATCGTTTTTCTTTTTTTGAAATTGTATAACATTGCGGCTAAATTAGACTAAATATCACTGTGACATGGACAATTTACTAAAATCCCCTTCTATGTCAGGTCACGTGAGAATGAGATTTTGTACATAACAAGACTAGTTATGATTAGTAAATTTACTTGAAAAATCTTTATATTTACAGTGCAATTGTTCCTTTTGATCGCTTTAAAATGCATTTCTGGACAACATTGATATATCTGAAAATAAGACAGTTGGTCATGGCATATGTTTATATTTGTTTATGCATGTATTAAGTATACATTGTTCTTTGACTACGATGTCTTGAAAATTATACATTGGTCATATAAACTTCAGATTTTCTATTGATCCTTCGTTTCGATCATACCATTCTTCCTGTTGACACCGGATGCTTGGATTATCACAGATAGCTATTTTCATAACTTCCTATTATCATTCCACAATCCCTCTGGGTTGTTAATTCTTTTACAAAACATTTTAATCAGTTTTTACCTCGATCTTTACAATGGAATCTTCTGGCTTCAATAAGGCAAGTCTATTTTTCTTAGATTTGGAACTGCTATCCAAAAAAGGCTAGCAGTTGAAATCTTCAACAAATGTCGTCTGCGTCCGAATAATGTATTATACTTAAATAGACCACAGGCACGCGAATGAATCGTTTTAGCTACCAGAAGAGAAGGTGTATGTTCTTTATTTAGGAAAATGCATGTACTGTGCACTTAATACACCTATCATATTTGACAAACTAAAGAATTTTTAAATAATTTAACCGTGTCATGTTTATGTTTTCTACATTATTTAATAGTATAGATTTTCGTTTTTACTCGCATGTATTGCTTTCTAAATCACGATATTATAAAATGATTAAGAGAAAAGGGAGTCATTTTAACCGTTTATCTAAAATAGTTTTTAAAATACTGGTTTATGAAAATAACACGGCTAAGTGTTTTACAACAGGATATAAAACTATGAATATTATGCAATAAGGAAAGAATTTACGAATACAAGTGATACTGAAAAGGTTTTTAAAGGTAGCTCAAATATAGATATTTACGTGCTTTAGTATTACTATACGAGGGAGGTAAATACTTGTATATGATATATGAAAACTTGATAATAGACAATTAGGAAGTGACATTTCCGTTTAAAGTGACTATCATAATTTTAAGAAATACATTAATTATTGATTTATACTTTTCATTTATATAAAGTACAAACAGAATAAGCAAATCTACGGTGCCATTCAAAATGCAAAATAACGGGTGATCCCGCTCTAGCAGTGTCATGCAAAACCATATTGAATAACGTTAACATGTGCCAAAAAAATCCCTTTTACTACCCTTATCAAAAATTGGCAGTCCAGCCATATTGGTAGGTATGTAACAGGGTCATGTTTTACCATATTCCCTTTGAGTGGACCGACACCTACTTCTTGTCCCATTTCTATTACTTTGTACGGTTCATAACCGTGTTGACCGGTTTTTATCTATTACTTGGCTTCCATTTTGTTATCACATGATCAGTCACGGGTTTATTCGGTTTTGTGTGACGTCATGAGTTAAGTGTATAAAGCATGAATGTGTACATTGGCGCGTTATTCTTTGTTTAGTGGTCAGTTTGGCTTTCCTGGAGGAAGATTTCATCTGTATTTGGTGCGTATTATGATATTAAAGTATTGTGCAAGGGCTGAAATGATCATTTGCAGTTTACGCATTTAGTTTGACCTTTATTTTATCTGAAAATAAGCAGTCAGATTGATCTGCGTTACTTGTTTATAATTTGACACTTTGCATGAATCATTGCATTGTTTACAGCATTTAACATCACAGTGAGCCTGTGTGGAGTGAGCCAGTGTGGAGTAATCCAGTGTGGAGCCATGTACGGTTCAGTTTTGGTAATACCCTGGTGTTTAGAGCAGACATCCAATAGATCTGTAAGTGTTGCCATTTTCTATTGTTTTATAAGATTGAAAGCCTTTGTTGAACAGTTGAACCTTTTAATCATGACCACTATGCCGACTGATTACTATGTGTTTTATTCCATTATGTGTTTACATAATAATTAATGTGATATTTGTGATATTTCATTAATTTAGAGACTTATATGTAAATAGAGTAAGTAGAGACTGACTAGTTGAAACTATGTTATAAACTAAAATTCACAGTATATTATTTTGAGGGAGCACTTCATAGATTGTGTTCTGTTTTGTATAATTGCAGAGGCTATTTAAAGTGACGATGGTTAATGTAACGATGTAGTGATGAGACGATGGCTTCGTAAAGATGTGATGTGATTTATTAAGATTATTTAAATAATGTGTTCACGGTTATGATGTGTTCATAGTTTGATGTGACATTGGTTTATGTCATGAAGAGTTGTTTAATATCTATGACAGATGGTTATTAGTATTACCATTAACTGTGGTAATTGTGAATGAATTACTTGTGCTAACTGTGTTAACAGTTTGAGGTGATTTTAAAAACTGCAGTCTCTACACCTAGATGCTAATAGCAAAAATGAAATTGAACTCAACGTCTTTGTTTATACTGTTCCTTGGACAAAATCGTGTTACAGGTATATTAACATTTTGTTTGAAAGTAACAGAAAAAACCTCCAATTTTACCTAACGCCAGGTTTTTGATTGACAGATACGAATCTCTTATCAGACCAATCAAACAGCTAGCTGCTACAACACGTGACGAATATGGTTACTAGCCGCCATTTTGTCTGACATACATTCAAAATATGTCCGTTGACGGACATGGAATTTTAGGCATTTTCTATGTAAGGAAGAGTTTTTCTTTGAAGCAGATATTTTTCATCGTGAAAGTCATACCGCACTATAGTGTTTCTTTGAAATAAATATTTTTTATCGTGAATAGTGTTAACGGGTTTAGTTTCTAAATTTTATGAGTTTTGTCACGGACCTTATTTATGTACGTGGTTTTGCAACTCTTTATACATTTTAGAGTGATCTAATAAAAAGTTTTGTAAAGTGCGTCTTATCAGAACGTGTCACCATGTGTGTTTGTGTGTGCGTACGTGCGTGCGTGCGTGTGGGGGAGGGTGTGAACCAATTTTTCTGTAGAAACGGGTCATGTGATACCTAAATTTTTTCGTCTTGATGAGTAGTTTACGGAAATGTATAATTTTTGTGAGGGATGATTTTCTTATACGTCTTCACTGTATAGTTTACAAATTCTACTCCTCGGTTACATTTGGTCAGACTTCAAACTAGTGCTAGTATACTAAAATGTTTCTTTGGTTATCTTTTTCAAACTGATTTGGATCAGCATATTTTCTTACTTGCATTTGTACTCAGGTCAGCGATATCGAGGCCATTTCTTTCTGGTGAGGTGTTCCGAGATTGTGCGGCTCTGTTTCAGTCAAAATAGTAAACAATATAAATCACGACCCAAATATTAATCGACCTACATAATTATTCATTTTATTACCTCGTAAATAAACAAATAACACATATATAGAAATTAAATAGTTTATTGCTAAAATACCCATGATCATACAGCTTTCAACTTAAACATATACAAAAGAACCTTGCATAAGCTAGTTTGATGTCTTGGAACAGCTAAGAGGGTATCCAATGAACAGTAAAAAAAGTGCATGTGGTTCGAATAATATAACAGTTTTGATATAAAAAAATAAGTTCCATTTAAATATCCACTTAACGATGTTAACAGCAGTTATAATATCCACATAACGATGTAAACGGTAGTTTCAATCAAATATCCACATAACGATGTAAACTGTAGTTTCATTCAAATATCCACTTAACAATATAAAAAGTAGTGTCAATTAAACTATGCAGTTGTCTGTGTTTAAATACCAAATCTATATTATAACTGACAAAAATAAGTCTTTTTACACGATATAAACACAACAGAACGTAGAACCATCATTTGTTTTCAATCATCCGGTCCCTTTGTGAAATTAACAACAGTATGTCATAACTTAAGCTCTGTTCCATAGCAACCAAACCTCACTCATTTCAACGAAGGTCCAACAACAAATGTTTCATGTTTGAGAAGAGTCAAAAATTGTATATAATTTGCAATGTCTTATTGGTGCACATTCAAAAGGATATCAATCTTTGGAGATTTTTGCATTTGTGCTTTCAACAATTTAGTGGGATTTTTTAATTACGTGCTGCATACTCGGAATGACGTTTAACTTAATAGTTTGTAACTTACACTGAATATGCATGTATTGTATTGTTTTTTATCTTTAGGGAATTTTTATTGTGAAAAACTAAACGTCTCAAACATCAACATTCGTCAGTTTTAAGTTTACTCACGTGTGCCTTTATCATTACAAAATGGAAAAACTAAATTTTCAACATGTTGTAAATCATCAAAAATGCACTTTTCACATAGGTGTAAAAAAGTTACCGGTACTAAGTCACCCCTTTTTGTTTAAGTTAACCATTACATCGTTTTAATCCCTAATTATTATTATCAGAAATTGCTGTTCCCTTTTAATGATTTGTCTAACCCTACTTTGTCTTTTCCTTAATATAAATGTTTAACACATTTGTCGAGGTTTTTGCACCACAACTGTTGACTGACAATGTCGTTTATTTAGAATATAATTAGAATACTGGCTCAAATAATCAATCAGGGGGAATTGTAGCATTAACGTTAAGCATGTGTAGAAATTGTATCATTCCGTTTATGTCCCATTTTTATTTGAAAAAAAAAACTTTTGTGTTTGTTGGTACGTTCGCTAAATTTTGTTAACATAATGTTCAATCTATTTTTATGGTGCGAAGGTCATACCATTGGTAAATTAGAGTACCGGTTCATATAATGTGCTGATTATAATATAATTAAAACACACTGACAACAAATACAAAAGAATACATGTAGATATATATTATTAAAGAACAAAAACCATTCATACATCTCGATTAATGTTGTCTGCTGGCTCAAAATATGACAGTAGGGCGTGAAAAAAGTATAATATCATAGCCGTTTTTGAGTGAAGTTGGTAAGTGTCTGCAAGCCCAATTTTAAAGCCGATACTATCTGTGTGTAGTATTTGCATAGTTAGTTACAATGACATTCATTTATTTGCCAGTACACCCGTTGGTAATTAATGTAAAAGTACACCTTTTTGAAGTTTTGTTATAGTCATGCTTTAATTTACATTCCCTTCTACAGCAATATCAGACATATATTCAAAGTATGATAATGTGACAGTGACGTAATAGATTAAAGTGTATCGAGTGTTTGTACAATTATTTTACAAGTTTCCTGTATGGTTTCTATTTAACTTCCGTTGCGAATTAACTGATACCAGTTTATGACTCCTTTTAATTTATAAAATATTTTTTTGTCATTTTGAGCTTCGGTTATATCTTTCCCTACTTAATATTTGGACTTACCAGAATTACGACAAAATTAGACACAAGACTATTTTAATTTGAAAACATCTCGGGCTGATTTAAATGAGACTCTTAAACGATATAAAGCTATTGTCGTTTCCTACTTAATTTGGGTGAAAACTATTACATACATTGCATTCAATCAGGCGCAATGACTACGCCTAGTCCACGCCCTTTTAATAGCATAACAGCTTAGTTAACATATATTGACATGTTCTACCTTGTCACTGTAACAGAAGTATATATTTACATTTCTGTGCGCTAATGATATAAGATACAAAGTGTTTCGTTCTATCTAATTGCCTTTTTGAAGCTTTATTATATAATACAGGTGATCACCGTCCAAGATTAAACATATACAGATGGCTGAATCCTCTGGGATAAGGCAGTAGACAAAGCAGTCTATTTGATTTAATGTAAATTGGTTATTTTTCGTCTGACGAGAATCTCACGATTTGTGAGCAGACAGACTTATTCGCGAATTCTAAATTCACGAAAGGAGGATTCTCTAATAGTTAATCTATGTGAAACGACTCTTTCGCGAGATTTTTAAATTAGCGAAGTTGAAAATTCATGAAAATAGCGAAAATTAAATCATCGCAAATATTTCGCAATTTACAGTATCAGCTATATAAAGGTTACGCCTTTGCCAAGAACAAAAGTAAAGGACAATACATATATAACGTAGAGAAATACAAAACACCGAACAAACGCATATAATAAATTATAATAAAAAACTAAGCTGAATTACACGAAATACTTGTAACCGGGGGTTTAAACCTATTAAATACATTATCTGTATCTACGTCTACGTTCAAAAGCAATCCACTAAGTTTCAAAATCTACTAATGCACCAAGGTCACCTGACCTAAGATTATGCCTGGTACAAATAATTTAAACAAATGAAATAGCAGTGTACGGAGTCACTGGGATTTACCACGTATAGTGAAACCTGCTCTATCCGACACCCTTCGCAATTACTTAATCATTCACATTAAGCAGCATAAAAGATTTTCATTATACATTTTGTTACCGGGACAGCAGGCATTTGCCGGATAAACAGTGTTCCGTTAAAACTAAGTACCGGGTGATTAACACAGATTGTACTGCTTTTTACTGCTGTAAAATACTTCAGTCAGATTTTTTTTAATCTTAGGAGGAAACATTTTTAACTAGGAATTGATTGGTTGCTTATTTAACCGAACCTAGAGCAGGTTTTAGATGTTGCAACTAAAATGAGAACAAGCGCATAACAACTAAGTACTATCTAAAAACAATTGTTTGTAAAATTCAGTGAAAAATGAGTACAGACTGTGGACTCACGTTTTCATTAAATTTTACAACCTACATTTTAATTCTGCATGCAGCAATGACCCAAAATTCCTTACAGACATATACTGAAACACCGAAATTTAATTTACGTACGATGCCGAAATCCATTATTTGCAATAATGTATTATAATTGTATGCATTGCAATATGAATATTTATAGCAACGCAGTAACGTTCTTGTATTCCGATCTCAAGAGCCAAGTGTGGGTTCAAGTACAGCTGGGTTAAACAGACACTCCCTAAAAAGTTTCAAAAGCATTAAATAATAGAATATTTGCAAGTTTTATTACATACAGTTAGTTATATTACCCTTCAAAATAGTCACATTGGATTATAGTTAAGATTGATGTTCAACACACAGTGGATGCTTTAAAAACACAACGAAATAAGTTTAACCAAGTTATTTCTGTTATTGACAAATACAAATTACGAAATACAAAGTTGGTGTTGTATAATTGATGTCGATGTATATTTGGGTGTGTGGGGGGAGCGGGGGGGGGGGGGTGGGGGGTGGGTAGCGATTTAGTACAGAAGGTCTCTACGCCGATTATTTGTACAAAATAAGGCATTTTGTGATATATGTTGTTCTTTAAAATTGTATTTCTTTATCATTTTACTTTCACAGAACGCAATATTTATGTTTTAAGAATATAATCTGCTAGAACTAGTGCCTCTTTAGCCACCTAAGCAACCAGATTGTTTTGAAATCAAAACATTGCTGACTATGCCATTAAGGAAGCACGCATCTTTCACCTTGAATAAATAAAGCATGGCGATGAGCAAGATCGATTCAGCTTCTTTGTTAAGCAAATAGGAGTGTCGCCATAACTAATAAAATATTTTACGGCATTGATGATGTATGTTTATAATTTCAAACAGGTTTTTACATTAATATTTTAAACTCAATTATGTCACGCTATTAGTTCTAAGATGCAAAGCAGATTTAAATAGAATCAACAAAAGACAACCTGGTCATGCATTTCAGTAAAAAATGATACCGGCGAACGCAAGAATGCTTGTTTATGAGGCTAGCTTCCAAGGGAAATACATTAATGTTTGTGTTTCTGGCAACGATACAAATTGCCTCCAAAGTGTAACGTGTGGGGTTTAACATTTGTGTTGCATCTAAGATAGCATACGATTACATAGAACAAAATTTCCTGAAAATTTGTTCGTAACTTGATAAATTCTAAGTACAAAAATTTAAATGGTCGAAGGAAAAGGGATTCTTTTATATTAATGGTGCATTTGATTTTATGAATTTCAAATTTACCTGGTAATGAGAACAGATATATCTTGTTAGACAAGTAACACGTATATATTTCGCTACGCCTCCGAATGCGCTGTCAACGATGGCCAGAAACTATTTCGATTATACACTATACTACACAAAATTATTCAAACAGTCGTGCTCCATAATTTAATAAGACGATAAATAACGATAAATTCAATCCAAACAACAATTTTCAATCAGGATATATAAACTATTTATAAGAACAGATATACTTTCACTGTTTTCTATTTAAACATTGTTCCTTATTTAAATCATTATCAAATATAGTTATTTAGTTAGATAACAAAACTGGTTAGCTTTTCATTTAATTTAGTGTAAGAATGTTTTAAGGTAACTGCTTCTTTTAACCATGTTGTAATTGGCAAACTCGGTCACTATAACAATGTATTTCAGACACACAAACGTTGCCAAAATTGCAGTATATAACGACATTTTAAGATATAAAACTAAATTTATTTTTTAATTGTCTCGAAATATATTATTTGACATGTCAAAACCTGTGTCGCCATAACAATATAAATGAGGTAGGTTTATGCAATGGCAATGTGTTAGTTCTTTTGTCATGGAAAAACATTGCAAGCTGATATCCTAGTGTATCGAGATAGAACGTGTTTGGCGCAATATAATTAACCACATGCCATAAAGTTCATGTTAATTATAGATAAGCTGAAAATTGTAAATTTAATTTGATAATGCTTGTTCAGTAATTAATTCATAATTTAGAAACGATGACACCTTATAAAAAATATACTTAAAATCAATTAATGAATATAAATATAGCAACAGTGGACAAATACCGATATAAATACATA
>JAFMSR010000555.1:0-49986 GCA_022818135.1 Saxidomus purpurata
AGTTTTCATCTGATCTTCACCAAACTTGGTCAAAATGTTTGTCTGCATAATGTCTCGGCCAAGTTAGATAACCAGCCAAATCGACTTGGACACTTTTGAATTATGGCCCTTGATTTATGCAAAATTGGCCAAATTCATCTTGTCCCCTCTCAAAGTTGAACATTTTTCATCATCCAATCTTCACCAAACTTGGTGAAAATGTTTGCGGTCATAATATTTAGGTCAGCATTGATAAACTGCCAAATTGCCTTAGGTACTTTCGGATAATAGCCCTTGAATTATGAAAAATTGCCCAAATTAGCCTTGTCTGCTCTCTAAGTCAGTTTTCATCCGATCTTCACCAAACTTGGTGAAAATATTTGTGGGCATATTATCTAGAGCAAGTTTGTTAACCAGCCAAATTGCCCAAGGCACTCTTGAATTATTGAAAAATTATGAAATTAGCCTTTTCAGCTCTATAGTTCAAACAAGTGAATTACCCTTGTCTGCTCTATAGTTCTAGCAGGTTTTACAGAACAAATGAACTGTCAGCTACTGAGTTATTCCTCCTTGACGGGCATATTTTGTGACAGTTTGGCAATCTTGTTGCATATTGGATTTGCATTTCTGGTGATTTTACTGATGCTGGAAAAATCGGTTTAGCACCCCCCCCCCCCCCTGCATAAGTTTGCAGCTAGAAATCAATACTTTTAAAGTGCAAAACGCTTTTTGCGGAGCCTTGTTCCCACCAAAAAAGTAACCCCGGGTGGTGAATATTTCTCTCTGAACCGCGTATTTATCACGGAAACTTTTATTCTTGGAAAACTTTTTTATTTATTATTTCACATACATTTCTCTCATTGTTAGACAGTTACAATCAGTGTCTGTATGACATCAATGGGTGCGGGTACTTAAGGGAGTAGCCCCAAGTTCCAATGATATTCTTGTTTCGAAAGAGATGCTTTTAGACTGTTTCTTTAAACAAAATAAAACAAATCATTCAGATATTCTTTATTGTAAAGAAACATGCAACATACAAAATGTTAATAGTTTATAATAGATCTACATGTTATTTATACAAAAAGTATAAACTATATATGTATGTGCTAATACTTCAATCATTATAAGTGACAGTCATCCCGAAAGCAAATATTGTCCTCGATTTGAATTCGACTGAACATGTGGTCATCATAGAGTGTACCATATATGTTCGTTATTACATTGAAATGGTCTGCCAATATATTCTATTACTAAATCTAATGAATGCTTTATACAACATGGATAGTTAGTTGGGTATACTGATTTTTTTTGATTTTTTTTTTTAGATGAAAACATAGTGTCTGATGAAGTTTAATGTATTTACAATGTATAATTAAGTAAATTACAGAAGCAAATTTGTAGACATTTAAACAAATGATTCAAACAAACAAACACATTCAAATTAAAGTCCCAGGAGCACAATTTTAAGTATAGTTCTTATTTTACCAAGAAAGATGTCTTACTAGCAGAACTGACCTTTATTTGTACCACAAACATTCCTCACTGTGCTTTTTCTGTTGGTTTTTTTCTGTTGGTTAGAAATATAGCACAAACAGGTAATTATAAGTTGTTGATATTGCCAAAAATAAGAAAGGCTTTCTGGTAATTCTTCTTCGTTGCGATACTACTTGAATACAAAAGAAAGACATATGCCAGCATTGTTTTTGAGTGAATAGAACATGTTTCTATAATTATTATATTTGATATAGCCGTAAGTTCAAAGTGATCCTGGGACTTTAATATATATATAAAAAAAGCAAGAAAATTAATGCACTGCACTAAATATGAAACATTCCTTTCAACATTGTATCAGAATAATTACATACTGAAGGGGAACAGAAAGGAAGGGTAAACCTTCCTGGTGATTTCAAGGAATGTATCAGACGTTATCTAAAATAGTATAAAGTTCTATCTTTCATGAGAAAATTTCTAAATATTTATCACCTTATGACCATTCTGAACTTCCGTTTGCAGTACTACAATTGAAAGTAGTAACAATTCAATATAAATAATAAATAGCGAATGTGTATCCCTGAAGATTAAAAGAATATTTCATTTTTTGTTACCCGGAGTTTCTTTTTTCTTTTAGTATATAAACGCCATTTACAGATGTCTTGCTCTAGATATGTGGTTAACAATTTTGTAAATTAAGACAAAAATCTTTCTTGTTTTGCAGTTTTTGTTTGTGATATATAGATATTTTGTGTAATTGTTGAAAATAAAACTAAATATTTACATTAGCTATACTGGTAATAACAGAATGATTACTTTTAACTACATGAAATAGAATAATGTTTTGTTATGTGGCTGGGAAATAACAGTCATCTTGTATATTGTATATACATGTATATAAAACTGTTCAGTGCTTTGCAGTTGTATTGTCTTGTGTGCACTACACCAAATCATAAACTTCTATGTTATCTGAGTGTGAACCTACAATCATCTTGGTCATTTGTTGATTACAACATACAGCCTGATAACTCTTATTTTCACCAGAACTCTTATTTTCACCAGATTTCACAACTTCTCCTATCAGCTCTCCATCAGGTCCAAACTGCAGTACATTGTGTGAGTTACGTCCACACACAAGCAGACTTCCTGTAGCTGTAAGATAACAATCATAGGCCCACTTTAACTTTGAACCATTGTACAGTCTAACTACCTGTCCATTATTGTCCAGTATAATCAGTCCTGTAATAGAGTCATATACATAAATCCTTGAACTGTCCTTACTAACAGCTAGACTGAAGATGACAGAGAACAGTCCCTGTCCTGGCTGGTTCTCACTGAGAAGCTTCAGCTTACTACCAGATACACTGTATATATATACTGATGTACGGTCTGAAATATACAGGTTTCCGTTACAATAGGCCAGACCCCAACATCCAAAGTCAGTGTTTATCTGCTTTGTCTTTGTCAGGCTGGCTCCAACTGAAATGAATTGAACTACTTGTTTATCTGGCAAACATACAGCAACTTCTTGTTTACTGATGGGACATACTTGCCATAGTGATCCAGGAAGATAACAATAGTCCTTAACATTGTATGTTGTACTGTCCAAAAGCTTTAGCTTCATGTTGATGTTGTCAGACAGTATGATTGTCCCATCCTCCAGTGTGCAGGCACTGACAATATCACAGTCCTGCTTATCTGATTGTAATTTAACTGAATACTTCTTATTTCCTTTGGCTCGAAGTAAAACACTTCTCTGATGAACATTACTGGTAGCTGGATGTTTGTTCTGTCTTGTATTCTGACTTGAAGTAACTTGTTGGTACTGGATGGTACTGGCAGAGCTTGCATCATCTCCCTCATTCCTGACATTTCTCTGCCTTATTGTTCCAAGAGCATTCATTTCCTTCAGCAGTGCAGGTAGCTTCTGATCAGCAGTAAACTTGATATCCACTAATTGGATCTGTGCTTTTATGTCTTCTGTACATTGAGACGCCATGATAGCAGCCTGGTTCCCTTTCTTTACATTGACAAAGACCTGTGATACATTGTTGCCAGGAGACGCTACTTTATCTTGAGCTGATCTGATGTTGGTTTTGTTTGTTTCCATCATTTCTGTTGCTGTTTCTATTTCATCGATCAAGGCTTTATATATACTTTCGATTTCGCTGACAGAGTTCTGCTCAAGTTGATCAAGTCGGTCGTTGAGTTTCTTTCTGCATTTTCTGATGCTGTGGAGCGTCTCAGCTTTTCCTTTCAAGAGTTGTTGTTTTTGATGTTGAAGGTTGTCATGGTGTTCAATCAGGGTCGCTGCAACCCCCTCTAGAATACGTTGTGTTTCCTTCAGCATAGGTGTGCTTGCATTGTTTTGAAGAAACTCAGGAATATAGAATGTGTCGTGGCATGATCTGGAAAGTAGCATGAATAATATTTATTGCTGTTAGTGACATTTCCTGAAATGCACTACAAGTAAATGTCATTTTAAGCGATACACTTTTGATCTTATTTTGATATTCTGTAGATCATGTCTTTAATCTATGATATTTTGTTCTCATTCTTGACACAGATTGCCCCAAAAACTCAGGAAAAAATCTTTTCAATAGTTATGAAACACTTAGCACAAATATGTTCAAGCAGTCCATGTTTCTGCTTTGTATAGACACTAATATGACTGTAAATGTATAAAACTAGAATAAACCTTTTAACATGTCTTTCAAAGTGTTTGAAATGCAATTTTTATTTATGAACTTTTGCTTAATTTTCAAAGTAATTCAAGATATAATCAAGATCATGCAGATTCATGGAAACAACAATCTCAAAGACAGATATTTCCTTCACTGTATGAAGAAATGTCGAAAAAATAACCTTTGACACTTAAGGGTGACCTTCACCTTATATTGGTGAAGTTGGAACATGGGTTCTGCACAACCTCTGTGAGATGAACATCTGATAAAAAGTCTCTTTAAAATCCTTCAAAGGAAATGTATTCACATGACCTTTGACCCCTAATTTTGACCTTGACCAAGTGAGGTTGGGACATAGGTTCTGCATGTCGTCTAGATGGGATAAACATTTGACTAAAGTCTAAGGCGATTATGAGTTATGGAACTGACACAAAAAATGTACTAAGTATATATTTGTTTATACAATGATCCCTAAGTGTGGCCTTGATCTTGAGTGGGCGGGGTTAAGACATGGAATTTGCACGTCAGAGATTGAAAGCATTTAATTCAGATATATGAAATTCCTTCCAGGAGTTAAGGGTTTTACTGAATGGACACATAAAACCAATGACCTTGAGTGAGTGGGGTTAAGAGATGGGTATTGCACCTCAGAGCTTGATCGCATTTAACCAAAGTTATATGAAATTCCTTCCAGGAGTTAAGGGTTTTACTGAATGGACACATAAAACCAATGACCTTGAGTGAGTGGGGTTAAGACATGGGTTTTGCACGTTTGGCCTTAGCATTTAGTGGGCAGGGTGGGAACATAGTTATGCATGTTGTCTTAATGAGATGAACATGTATTAAAAGCTACATGAAAGTCTTTTCAGGTATTAAAAAGTTATGTAGTGTTAACAAGTAATCAATGACCCCTAATCAATGCCTTGACCTTGAGTGGGCGGGGTTGGAACATGCATTTTGCGCATGGTCTTGATGAGACGAGCATTTGACCAAAATTATATGAAAATCCTGCCACGGGTTTAGGAGCTATGGAACAGACAAGAAGAACCAATGAAATTAAATTATATTTAATTTATATACCATGAAACTTGGCTACAGAAGAAACGGCATCTCATACTATATGAAGAAATACAAGGTGTTCAAGCCTTTGAGAGTACAAGCCAGAATAATCAAAGTATTCAGTCAGAACAAATACGCTTAAATCCATACGCAGTAAAAATGTAATACCTGTGATCTACGGCCATACATGTAGCGCCACATCTCTCCGTTTGTGCCGGAGGCAATTTCTTGCCAGAACCCAGCTGTACTGAAGGTCGTTTCTGGGTGGACTTGAACTGCCCTTTGTCAAGGATTTTGTGTCCTGATAGTAACGGAACTTCCTCGTGAACTTTGACACAGGTTAAGCAGTAATAGTCATCACATTCCAGGCAGTATTTCTCTGCCTCACGGTTTCTTCCCTTACGTTTACATATCACACAAAGTAAATCAAAAGTTTCATCACACCAATTGTCTGTGTCTAAACTTCCTCCTGACGCCATTTTCTATCCTTTTTTACCCCACCGGCCTATTTTCTCTTTCAATAATCTTTACAAAAATTGAAATATTTTTGTTGATTATCAATAAATAGCATATTGATGATATCAACTTTTTAAACAAAAATTTTTACCTCCTATTGACTAACAACATATCATAAATCAGAAGATTCAAAGTCAAACTTTTGAACATTCGTAAACTCCATTTTACATTTTGAAGATGGTAATACACACTTTAAGCGACTATATTTCATATTCTTTACAAAGAAGTACAAAAGCTAAGGTATCATGTTACACAGTTTGTTCAACTTGAGCATGATTGATACATACTTTTCAACATTTAAAAACATATTTTCAAACACTTCATTGAATACATGTTATAAAGATACATAATTATTGTCTTCTTTTAATTAAGAATTGGTAGTAGATATTATGAGATGATAAAATGTACACTTGACATAATTTACATATTGTGTTTCAAGAAGAACAGAGCTCTAATAATAGATCACTAAACTTGAAAATCATTTATGTTTCATGTTAGGGCCAAACAAAAATATGTGTTTCTGGTCTCCTGACTGACCATTAACTTCTTACTGCTGACTTGAAAATATTTATGTGTTTCTGGTCTCCTGACTGACCATTAACTTTTTACTGCTGACTTGAAAATATTTATGTGTTTCTGGTCTCCTGACTGACCATAACTTCTTACTGCTGACTTGAAAATATTAATGTGTTTCTGATCTCCTGACTGACCATAACTTCTTACTACTGACTTGAAAATATTTATGTGATTCTGATCTCCTGACTGACCATAACTTCTTATTGCTGACTTGAAAATATTTATGTTTCTGGTCTCCTGACTGACCATCACTTCTTACTGCTGACTTGAAAATATTTATGTGTTTCTGATTTCCTGACTGACCATAAGTTCTTACTGCTGACTTGAAAATATTTATGTGTTTCTGGTCTTCTGACTGACCATAACTTCTTACTGCTGACTTGAAAATATTTATGGTCTCCTGACTGACCATTAACTTCTTACTGCTGACTTGAAAATATTTGTGTTTCTGGTCTCCTTACCGACTATAACTTCTTACTGGTGACTTGAAAATATTTATGTGTTTCTGGTCTACTGACAGACCATAACTTCTTACTGCTGACTTGAAAATGTTTATGTGTTTCTGGTCTCCTGACTGACCATAACTTCTTACTGCTGACTTGAAACATTTATGTGTTTTTGGTATCCTGACTGACCATTAACTTTTTACTGCTGACTTGAAAATATTTATGTGTTTCTGGTCTCCTGAGTGACCATTAATTTTTACTGCTGATGAAAATATTTATGTGTTTCTGGTCTCTGGCTGGACCATTATTTTTACTGCTGACTTGAAAATATTTATGTGTTTCTGGTCTCCTGACTGACCATAACTTCTTACTGCTGACTTGAAAATATTTATGTGATTCTGATCTCCTGACTGACCATAAGTTCTTATTGCTGACTTGAAAATATTTATGTTTCTGGTCTCCTGACTGACCATCACTTCTTACTGCTGACTTGAAAATATTTGTGTTTCTGATTTCCTGACTGACCATAACTTCTTACTGCTGACTTGAAAATATTTATGGTCTCCTGACTGACCATTAACTTCTTACTGCTGACTTGAAAATATTTGTGTTTCTGGTCTCCTTACCGACTATAACTTCTTACTGGTGACTTGAAAATATTTGTGTTTCTGGTCTCCTGACAGACCATAACTTCTTACTGCTGACTTGAAAATGTTTATGTGTTTCTGGTCTCCTGACTGACCATAACTTCTTATTGCTGACTTGAAAACATTTATGTGTTTCTGGTCTCCTGACTGACCATAACTTCTTACTGCTGACTTGAAAATATTTATGTGCTTCTGTTCTCATGACCAACCATAACTTTTTACTGCTGACTTGAAAACATTCATGTGTTTCTGGTCTCCTGACTGACCATAACTTCTTACTGCTGACTTGAAAATGTTTATGTGTTTCTGGTCTCCTGACTGACCATTAACTTTTTACTGCTGACTTGAAAATATTTGTGTTACTGGTCTCCTGACTGACCATAACATTTTACTGCTGACTTGAAAACATTTATGTGTTTTTGGTCTCCTGACTGATCATTAACTTTTTATTGCTGACTTGAAAATATTTATGTGTTTTTGTTTTCCTAATTACCATTAACTTTTTTTCCCCCCCCTTCCCCCCCCCCCCCCCCCCCCCCTGTTTGTGTTTCTGGTCTCATGACTGACCATAACTTTTTACTGCTGACTTGAAAATATTTATGTGTTTTTGGTATCCTGACTGACCATTAACTTTTTACTGCTGACTTGAAAATGACCATAACTTCTTACTGCTGACTTGAAAATGTTTATGTGTTTCTGGTCTCCTGACTGACCATTAACTTTTTACTGCTGACTTGAAAATATTTGTGTTACTGGTCTCCTGACTGACCATGACATTTTACTGCTGACTTGAAAACATTTATGTGTTTTTGGTCTCCTGACTGATCATTAACTTTTTATTGCTGACTTGAAAATATTTGTGTTTCTGGTCTCATGACTGACCATAACTTTTTACTGCTGACTTGAAAATATTTATGTGTTTTGGTTCCCCCCCCCCCCCCCCCCCCCCCCCCCCCCCCCCCCCCCCCCCCCCCCCCCCCCCCCCCCCCCCCCCCCCCCCCCCCCCCCCCCCCCCCCCCCCCCCCCCCCCCCCCCCCCCCCCCCCCCCCCCCCCCCCTTACTTGTTATCCTGACATGACCATTAACTTTTACTGCTGTTTTGAATTTATACCTATGTGTTTTTGGTATCCTGACTGACCATTAACTTTTTACTGCTGACTTGAAAATATTTATGTGTTTTTGGTATCCTGAGTGACCATTAACTTTTTACTGCTGACTTGAAAATATTTGTGTTTCTGGTCTCATGACTGACCATAACTTTTTACTGCTGACTTGAAAATATTTATGTGTTTTTGGTATCCTGACTGACCATTAACTTTTTACTGCTGACTTGAAAATATTTATGTGTTTTTGGTATCCTGACTGACCATTAACTTTTTACTGCTGACTTGAAAATATTTATGTGTTTCTGGTCTCCTGAGTGACCATTAACTTTTTACTGCTGACTTGAAAATATTTATGTGTTTCTGGTCTCCTGACTGACCATAACCTTTTACTACTGACTTGAAAATATTTGTGTTTTTGGTCTCAACAGGGCGGGGTATTTGTCAAGTGATATAATGGCCTTTACTTAAAACTCATTTTCTGCTTGTCCACTTGAAAATATTTGGAGTACTTATGTACCATCTTAAGACCTATCTGTAAGCAGAAGAAGATAACTCTGTGAAAAAAATTTCTTGATTTGTACTTAGAAATTCCTAGTTAAAGTCTTGTGTGCCCTTAACTGTCAAAGTTTTGTTTTATTGGCAAGCACTAAAAAAGTCGAGCACGCTGTCCTACTGACAGCTCTTGTTGTAAAGACTCGTTCATAAGACGGGGCATTGTTTTTAGGGGAAACCAAGTTACTTTATTTTCTTCAAGTTTGGATGATTTCTAAGCTAATATTAGAGTTAATTTTTTAAAGAGAAATTGCAGATTTTTTTGGAGTATTATAACCCAATCTGTGAATTGTTAATTCAGATATTGATTTTTGGTGACACTATTAAAACATAATTGCGTAAATATGTGTCATCTGATGGTTAATCAAATATGAAAACATTTGGCAGCTTGTATATGATTATTAAGTGTTCGGAGGATCCCCCAAACAGTTACGAAATTTTTGTATAAAAACATATTTACTGACTACTTATTATTTGCTTGTAGCCTCCCTTGGACTAAATGAGGAACAAAAACAGATCCAGCAGGTTGCTATAGACTTTGCCAAGAATATACTGCAACCACATATGGCAAAATGGGACTTGGAGGTATTGTTGTTTTCATGATTCTTTTAACCCTTAACCTGTTGTAAGCCAGCGATATAAACAAATTACTTTACCGTATATTTTAGTGCATCCAATTCAGTGCAATCTGAATGTTTGTATCTCTGGTCTCTATTGGGTCATATTGGGTAAATAACTATGTCATGTGCTCAAGTGAGCGATATAGGGCCATCTTTACCCTCTTGTTATCACTTTCGGGTGATAGTCTATGGTGAAGAATTTTTACCTCACTTGAGCATGAAGCACTAATATTGAGCGATAGGTTTGTTGAATGTTGATCACGTGTTGTTCATTGGCCAGAGAGTTTGTTTTCATCCTAGCATTGACCTTTCTGAAGCATTTCAATGTTAATTTACCATGTTACTTGTATTATGTTATACATGACTGTGTGATAAATAAAATACATGACAGTAAGGAACATGTATGGGTGATAAATAAAATACATGACAGTAATGGAGTATAAATTATTGTAAATTATTTTATTCTGATGTTTATCATATTTGTTCACTGAGTATAGAAAGCTACTTGAGCAAGTGACCCAGTTGGGCAACACCTTGGTTTGGAACCCTGATGTCTAGAAGTCTTTTCCAAAGTTTATTGAGTTTTTTGCATGTGCCAGACTTAGAGAGATTTCAAGCCTACATCAGTGCCTTTTATTGGTGAGCATAAATTTGAATACAAATGCCAAAACAAGTGTTTTAGTTTTGTCATTTCTACAAATCTTTACTTTGTATGCATGTAAACTTGTATTGACTGTAGGAGTACATGAACTTTGCACTCATGGCAAATGGTAACCAACTATTTTTGTTGAGCCGCTTGCGAAAGCTCGATATAGTTGTCCAAATGGCTGTTCGGTGTATGTGCATGCGTCAGTGCGTCCATGCATGAGTCAGTGCGGACGTGCGTGCGCGTGTCCGTCCGTCCGAGTTTAGCTTGTCCGGGCTGTAACTTATCTATGGATCAAGGGATTTTTTAATAACTTGGTACAAATGTTCACCACTATGAGACGGACTGTCATGCGCAAGAACCAGGTCCCTAGTTTCAAGGTCAAGGTCACACTGAGAGGCCAAAGGTCAGATGCAAGAATAATTCAAGAATGACTTTGTCCAAAGAATTTCTTCTTCATGCATGGATGGATTTTGATGTTACTTGGCACAAATGTTCACTACCATGAGACGGAGTGTCATGCGCAAGAACCATGTCTCTAGGTCTAAGGTCACACTTAGAGGTTAAAGGTCAAATTCAAAAATATCTTTGCTGGAGGATTTCTTCTTCATGCATGAAGGGATTTTGATGTAACTTCGCACAAATGTTCACCACCGTGAGCTTCCCTTGTTTTTAGAATTACTTCCCTTTTTTTTACTTTAAATAGCTTATATTGTAACTTTTTAATTACTGGTGGTAGAGAAAAATCGAGACCACTTTTCTGTGGTACAACATGCATGTTACATCCAATATTTAGGTGTATTTAGGTGTATTTTGACTATCATGCACATATCTCAGTAACCACTTATGATATTGACTTGAAACTTTTTTCATGTCTTTAGGGGTGTCATACAATCTAGGCATATAACTCTTGAAAAAATTTAGTACAAATTATGGCCCTTGTTTGACTTTGAAAATTTGGTTAAAGTTTTGCCTGCTAGGTACTTTCATGCACATATCTCAGTAACCACTTGTGATATTGACTTGAAACTTCGTTAATGTCTCTAGGGGTGTCACACAGTCAAGTCAGATAACTCTTGTATAAATTTAATACTAATTATGGCCCTTGTTTGACTTTGAAAATTTGGTTAAAGTTTTGCCTGCTAGGTACTATCATGCACATATCTCAGTAACCACTTATGATATTGACTTGAAACTTTTTTAATGTCTTAAGAGGTGTCACACAGTCAAGACAGATAACTCTTGTTTAAATTTAGTGCAAATTATGGCCCTTGTTTGACTTTGAAAATTTGGTAAAGTTTTGCATGCAAGGTACTATCATGCACATATCACAGTAACCACTTATGGTAGTTATATCAAACCTTGCAATAGTGTTCAGGGTAAATTTTGTATCAAACAATTAATTTACCAAAAATTAAATCTATAGTTATAGATTTTGACTTTTTTTATGATTCAACTTTCCTAGTTTATACTTAATAGTTAGCAGAATTTTGTTTTGCTATTACACTGATAAAAGTTTTGTTTTATTAGCAAACACCCACAATAGTCGAGCGTGCTGTCTTATGGACAGCTCTTGTTTATTATCAGGCCCGATTTACGATTGAGAGTATTCCTTGACTTTGCAAACAATATTTATGTTACACTAGACTCTAGACAAGATGTGACTGTTGATGAGATGTTGGTTGCCACATACAGCCGCACGGCAATGTCGCAGTACTAACCATCAAATACCACAAAGTTTGGTGTGAAGTTCTAGATCCTGGCAACAGGTGCAACTGGTAAGCCGTGCTTCAGCACAATAATATGGCGGGGGGGGGGGGCATTGATTGTGGAGACATGCTGATGAGTTCTTATAATGCCTGAAGGGACTCAATGAAGGAATATTGACAGTTAAGGACTTCCTATTTGTATTGAATTATGAGTTTAAGCGATTCAGAGTTGCAAAGTATTAACTGCTGGCCCTGACTTTTCAGCTTAAAACATCTGTGCCTCAACAGTCTAAAACACATAGCCTTCAAAAGGTGCTCAACTTATATTTCATAATCAACCTCGCCCAGGGGCTTACTTGATTTAACACTGTGCTTTTTAGCTCACCTGGCACAAAGTGCCAGAGTGAGCTATAAGGATCACTCACCGTCTGGGGTACGTCGTCCGTCCGTCCACCATTTCCTTCAAGCGACATCTCCTCTGAAACCACTGGGCCAATGTTGATGAGACTTAGCAGGAATGTTCCTTGCATGAAGCTTTATCAAAGTTGTTCAAAGAATTCCATTCCATGCAGAACTCTGGTTGCTATGGCAACAAATTGGAAAAACTTAAAAAATCCTCTTCTCTGAAACCACAAGGCCTAGAGCTTAGATATTTGGCATGTAGCATTGTCTAGTAGACCTCTACCAAGATTGTTCAAATTATGACCCCCGGGTCAAAATTGACCCCGCTCAGGTGGTCACTTAGTTTTGCATAGTCTTATATAGTAAAAACTTTAAGAATCTTCTTCTCTGAAAATACAAGGCCTAGAGCTAAGATATTTGGCATGTAGCATTGTCTAGTGGACCTCTACCAAAATTGTTCAAATTATGACCCTGGGGTCAAAATTGACCCGCAGGGGGTGGTCACTTAATGTTGCATAGGCTTATACAGTAAACCTCGCTTATAAGGAACAGCTTGCGACCTCAGAAAATTGTTCCTTATAACCGAGGTTCCTTGTATCCGTATAGCAAACTAGTTCCTTGTAACCGAGGTTTGTATAACGAACACAATTTGTATAGCGAACATTGTTTTACTGAATTTCGGGCCGAACATGAATTTTTAGTGAGAAAGTTGCGAGTCTAATACCGGTCCTTTCCTTTCCCAGCTCGACAGCATGATGTGAAAAGGAATAAATACTAATATAAAATATAATTATGTTCATTTTTTATTATTTTGCACACCTTGTCATGTACAAGAAAAATATCGCCATCGTGACCACGCAGAGTCACCCGTCACCCTAATTAGAGTGTCCTGTCGCGCAAATCGCGGTTATTTGACACGGTGTTTCGAGGTGTCCACATTCGGGTCGAGACTTGAATATTTGTTGAGGTTTTTACTGATTAACTTTTAATTATCAATAAAAAAAATAGAAAAATAATTGTAATTTGATGTTTTTCGAAACTTCCAGACGCCCAAATCGTTTTAATTTCGATGCCGCTATCAACAAACTAACATATTGTAGAATAAAAAACAATCCCGGCAACAGAATAAATCTAAAAACTTACTTTATCTATTCCAAACTAATGATAATAATTCAAAATATCAATATATTGTCAATGTCTCAAACTGTCTATTTTTAATGCCAATTGCTCACTAAGATCAAACAAACCGGGCATCGCGGCGGCATTCTTTGATCTCATGACACCTGCGGCTTTATCTTTGATAGAAAAACTTTGCAGTACTTAGCAATAACTATTTTTGGCCATATTTAGATCCCAAGGTTTAGTAACCGTGACCAAGGCCGTGACTGATGTTCGTTCACTATTGTTAACATAAAATACTTCCAGCGTTCCAATTTTGAATAATTTTTATTATTCATGTCTGTTCGCTATAACCGAGGTGTTTTCTATTGAATTTTGTACTTTAGGACCGGAAAATTTTTTCCTTATAACCGAGTGTTCCTTATAACCGAGTTCCCTATAACCAAGGATTTTTACATTGAATAAAGAAGGATTTAGATCCGGGAATTGAAAACTGTTCCTTATAACCGAGTGTTCCTTATATCCGAGTTCCTTATAAGCGAGGTTTACTGTATAGGAAAAACTTTAAAAATCCTCTTCTCTGAAACCACAAGGCCTAGAGCTTAGATATTTGGCATGTAGCATTGTCTAGTGCACCTCTACCAAGATTGTTCAAATTATGACCCCCGGATCAAAATTGACCCCGCATGGGGGTCACTTAGTTTCACATTGGCTTATATAGGAAAAACTTTAAAAATCTTCCTTTCTGAAACCACAAGGCCTAGAGCTTAGATATTTAGCATGTAGCATTGCCTAGTAGACCTCTTCAAAGTTTGTTCAAATTATGCCCCTGGGGTTAAAATTGACCTTGCCCGGGGTGGGAGGGGGGTCACTTGTTTTATAAAGACATTTATAGGAAAACCTATTTGGTATATAACATTATCAAGTGATCTTCCACCAGGCAAGTGGACTTGTACCAAGGTGAGCGATACAGGGCCATCTTGGCCTTCGTGATTGTTTTTCTATGACCTTTTTGTTGACCTTGAGTAGCAGCCAATGGTATCCAGGTGAGTGATATTGGGCAATTTTGGCCCTCTTGTTTAGCGAATTGTACTGACTAATGTTTGAAAGGGGTACAATTCTTTTAAAACTACGTTATTTTTAATTATCATTTATAATTATGGAAATTCAAGGAACTTTATGATTATTAATATTAACATACAGCTTTAACGAGTTTATGAAAAATAATTAAGGTTTACATTCAGCTACAACATTACTATTAATTTTGCTATAAATTTGAAAGATAAAAGAACAAGATGACTAATGGAGTCATAGCAAATTACTTGCAAGTCAAGGGCACATAACTTGACTTGACATTGACATACAGTTTCAGGTTGTTACTTCCCTTACACTGAAAATAACATCTTCATCTTTATGCAAACATTACATATTATGAAAAACTTACAAAGATAAAATAATGGTGTGATGACATCTATCGTTAATTATAAAATTTACAACTTGTTTTGTTTGACTTCTGTGAGGCTTTACAACATATAAGTTAAATATTTCAAATGTGCTTGACTTTTGTTTGAATTTGTGTTTGTTTCTGAAATTCCAGATTAAATTCTCACCGACTTGACTGTCAGTCCCCTTACATTGTACAATTTAATTGTTATCCAATCATCACAAAACTTTATCACAATATATAATGGCACTATATCTGGGTCAGATGCCATAAGCAGCCGGATTGTTTCAGTCTTCCCAGTGTCAGGGCCCTTGAGTGATATTTTCACCAAATAGAAAGTTTGTATCTCCTCCAACTTGGAAAACACAATGTTGAAGGTGACAATTTCTAGGTGAATTTTGATAGCCAGTTAGTTTCCCCTGTCACCACAGAGTTATGTTGCATTATTTCAACCACATTACAGTGTCAACTCATTTACTGGAGTACCTATTATCAAATCATCACTGTACATGATCACAATGGTTATGGGCATGAAGTCTGGGCCAAGGTTTATGATCAGTCAGATTGCCTCAGTCACTACAGAGTTATGACCCTTGAATTCTTAGACTTTGACTTAACACCATGCTCATTTGCCTGCTATCCTGGACAAACCTATATCCATTTATCGCTTATATTTGTCACAATTTGTATGGACACAGAATCCTGAACAGTTCAATTACATATCTGATCATCCTGTTTCTTAGAGTTATGGCCCTTGAAATCTTACATTTTGACCAAAAACTCCAAATGTTGCCATATTTGACCACATTTTAATGGGCACAGACAAAGCAGATTTAGGTTTTGATATGGAAAGCGATCATGTGTGATAGGAACAAATTTTATCAGGCATTATCAGGCCTGATAAGTAAACAATAACTTATTCAATGAGAGTTTAAGACTACTGATCATCCCATCCAAAAGGAAGTGGAAAAACTTTCTCAAGGTCAAGGTCATGCTAAGAGGTCATTATACACCCAAAACGAAGTTTAGGGGGGTATATAGGAGTCACCCGGTGGTTGGTTGGTCGGTCGGTCGGGCGGTCTGTTGCATTTTCCTTGTCTGGAGCATAAGTTGAAAACTACTTGTTGGAATTCAATACAACTTCATACAATGGTCAAGCACATTGAGAGGAAGTGCAGTGCACAAGAACTATAACTCCATCTTGACTAATTACAGAGTTATTGCCCTTTGTTACTTTTCCTTGTCTGGAGCATAACTTGAAAACTACTGGTTGGAATTCAATACAACTTCATACAATGGTCAAGCACATTGAGAGGAAGTGCAGTGCACAAGAACTATAACTCCATCTTGACTAATTACAGAGTTATTGCCCTTTGTTACTTTTCCTTGTCTGAAGCATAACTTGAAAACTACTGGTTGGAATTCAATACAACTTCATACAATGGTCAAGCACATTGAGAGGAAGTGCAGTGCACAAGAACTATAACTCCATCTTGACTAAATACAGAGTTATTGCTCTTTGTTACTTTTCCTTGTCTGGAGCATAACTTGAAAACTACTGGTTGGAATTCAATACAATTTCATACAATGGTCAAGCACATTGAGAGGAAGTGCAGTGCACAAGAACTATAACTCCATCTTGAGTATTAACTGAGTTATTGCCCTTTGTTACTTTTCCTTGTCCGGAGCATAACTTGAAAACTACTTGTTGGAATTCAATACAACTTCATACAATGGTCAAGCACATTGAGAGAAAGTGCAGTGCAGAAGAACCATAACTCCATCTTGACTAATTACAGAGTTATTGCCCTTTGTTACTTTTTCTTGTCCGGAGCATAACTTGAAAACTACTTGTTGGAATTCAATACAATTTCATACAATGATCAAGCACACTCAGAGGAAGTGCAGTGTACAAGAACTATAACTCTATCTTGAGTATTTACAGAGTTATTGCCCTTTGTTACTTTTCCTTGTCCGAAGCATAACTTGAAAACTATTGGTTGGAATTCAATACAACCTCATACAATGGTCAAGTACATTGAGAGGAAGTGCAGTGCACAGGAACCATAACTCCATCTTGACTCATTACAGAGTTATTACCCTTTGTTACTTTTTCTTGTCTGGAGCATGATATGAAAACTACCAGTTGGAATTCAATACAACTTCATACAATGGTCAAGCACAATGAGAGGAAGTGCAGTGCAAAAGAACAATAATGCTATCTTGACTCATTTCAGAGTTATTGCCCTTTGTTACTTTTACTTGTCTGCAGCATGATTCGAAAACTATTGGTTGGAATTCAATACAACTTCATACAATGGTCAAGCACAATGAGAGGAAGTGCAGTGTACAAGAACCATAACTCTATCTTGACAAATTACCGAGTTATTGTTAAGAACAATATCTTTTTTTAGTTTGTTTCCAAGGTATAATGTTACTACGAACTTCTTAAGTTTATAAAGCAGTCTTTTGGGGGTATTAATCACATTTAGTGATAGCTCTAGTTGGTTTTATATTTCTATTCCATATCTCCTTAACAACATGAACGATTGTATCATATAACTCAGCTCTAGATGGTGACACTAAGAACAGTGCAGTTTTCAATTCAGCTGCTTTAAGGTCAAGGTCACACTTAGGGGTCAATGTTTTTTTTTTATCTCTGCTCCATATCTCCAAAACCTATTGAAGGATTTTCACAAATTTTATTAAATGTTCAACTAATCAACACAATGTGTACAATCCATGTGACAGATGGGCCAACTCAAAGTCAAGGCCACATAAAAGAGACTTTGGTTTTTTGTGTCTGCTCCATATCTCTAGAACTGTTTGAAAGATGTTCATGATACTTTGATAAGATGTTTATGCCAACAAGACAATTTGCAGTCCCCATGTTCAAACAGCTGAAGATTAAGGCTACATTTATAGGTCAAAGGTCATCTGAAGTATATCTTCTGTAAGTACTTTCAAGAAACTTGAGTGAAGATGCTCATCAATCAAAATGAGGAAAATACTGGTCACACTTAAAGGTCAAAGGTTATGAGACTATATCTCCTCCCTTTAAAGGGGCATACCCTAGATCTTGGATCACTTAAGGTGACCTCAAGACAACTTTGATTGAAATAAATGAAAGGACTGCCACCAAACCAGAAAGTTTCAGCTAAAAATTCCAGCAAACATTGGTAAAATTAGCAAAATCATACATGAAGCAGTTCTGTAAAACCTTCATAAACATGTGTTTCATCATTTTTGTGTGGATAGCGATTCATTATAAAATTAATTATGGCTTAATTGGCACACTCAGTTACACACATTTCTTGACATAATGTTCTTCATTAAAAACTTATTTACTCATCATTTTACATTCATTTTGCTCATTGTTAACTTTTGAGAAAATTAATCTGCTTGTGGTAGGGTATGCCCCTTTAAATGATTTCATGAAAATTTGATCACATATTCAGACAATGTGCAGAATTATCAGATGTTAGGAAATTTTAACAATAATACAGGTCACATTTTCCATTTGATTTTCATGAAACTATGTCAGACATTTACAAACAATGTCTATAGGACAACAATTTTGCTGGTATTTAACGGAGTAGCCCATGGTCTTCTTGAAAAAAAGACAAACTCTTAGACTGTTTCTGCTTTTTATAACCACATAGCACAATTCCATTCAGATATTCTTTATTGTAAAGACACATTCATCAAACATGCAACATACAAAATTACATAGTTTTATATACATGTTGTTTACACAAAAAGTATTACTTATTACATATCAATATTTGAATCATAATAGTCACTGTCACCTCAAACTGATTCAATTTTATCTGTTCAAGTGTTCATCATAGAGTGTACAGAATATAAACACCCTCACATTAAAACAACACAGTTTCATAATTCTGACTATATATTGTATAAAAAAATCTAATAAATGCTATCATATAAAATAATGATGAACATATTCTTATAGTTTTTAAAACAAATAAATTTAATCTTTACAAATGGTGATAATTAGCATTATTACATGTATTAAATTTGTACCTCACAAAGTTTTAAAATCATACATTTAAAAGATGTGTTCACAGTGCCAGTTACTCAAAAAATATAATTTTTGTGATACACAAACTATATTGAAATGTGTAGTTAATAATTTTGCAAATTAAGAAAAGAATTTTTTTTGCAGCTGATTAAAACCACTTAAGTTTTATGATGTAGCTATGGTGTACTGGTTGAAAATGTAAAGTAAAAAATGTTAACATTCATAACGAGTACATGTAATAACAGAATGATTTCTTTTAACTACATGAAATGAAATAATGTTTTGTTGTTATGTTGCAGGGAACCAACAGTAATCTTATACATTGTATATACATGTATATAAAACTATTCAGTGCTTTGCAGTTGTATTGTCTTGTGTGCACTACACCAAATCATAAACTTCTATTCTGTTATCTTGGTATGAACCTACAATCATCTTGAACATTTGTTGATTACAACATACAGCCTGATAATGCTCATTTTCATCAGATTTCACAACCTCTCCTATCAGCTCTCCATCAGGTCCAAACTCCAGTACATTCTTTGAGTCATATCCACAGACAAGCAGACTTCCTGTAGCTGTAAGATAACAACCATAGGCTTTCTTTAACTGTGGACCATTGTACTGTCTAACTACCTGTCCATTACTGTCCAGTACAGTCAGTCCTGCATTGAAGTCTGAAACATAAATCTTTGAACTGTCCTCACTAACAGCCAGACTGTTGATCTCAGAGAACAGTTTCTGCCCTGGCTGGATCTTACTGAGCTGTCTCAGCTTACTGCCTGATACACTGTAATATATATATACTGATGTATTAAAGTCTGAAATATACAGGTTACCGTTACAATACGACAGACCCCAACATTTAAAGTTAGTGTTTATATTCTTTGTCTTTGTCAGGCTGGCTCCAACTGAAATGAATTGAACTACTTGTATACCTGGCAAACATACAGCAACTTCTTGTGTACTGATGGGACATACTTGCCATGGTTCTATAGGAAGATCACAACAGTCCTTAACATTGTATGTTGTACTGTCTAAACGCTTTAGCTTCTTGTTGCTGCGGTCAGATAGTATAATTGTCCCATCCTCTAGAGTACAGGCACTGATAATATTACAGTAATACCTATCTGATTGTAATTGAACTAAATACATCTTCTTGCCTTTGGCCTGAAGTAAAACACTTCTCTGCTGAACATTACTGGTGGCTGGATGTTTGTTCTGTCTTGTATTCTGACTTGAAGTAATTTGTTGGTACTGGATGGTACTGGTACAGCTTGCATCATCTCCCTCATTCTTGACATTTCTCTGGCTAATTGTTCCAAGAGCATTCATTTCCTTCAGCAGTGCAGGTAGCTTCTGATCAGCAGTAAACTTGATATCCACTAATTGGATCTGTGCTTTTACGTCTTCTGTACATTTAGACGCCATGGAAGCAGCCTGGTTCCCTTTCTTTACATTGACAAAGGCCTGTGTTACATTGTTGCCAGGAGATGCTACTTTATCTCGAGCTGATCTGATGTTGGTTTTGTATGTTTTCATTGTTTCTGTTGCTTTTTCTATTTCATCGATCAAGGCTTTATATATACTTTCGATTTCGCTGACAGAGTTTTGCTCAAGTTGATCAAGTCTGTCATTGAGTTCGTTTCTGAATTTTCGGATGCTGGTCAGCATCTCAGCTTTTCCTTTCAAGAGTTGTTGTTTTTGATGTTGAAGATTGTCATGGTGTTCAGTCAGGGTCGCTGCAACTCCCTCTAAAATACGCTGTGTTTCCTTCAGCATAGGTGTGCTTGCATTGTTTTGAAGAAACTCAGGAATATAGAATGTGTCGTGGCATGATCTGGAAGTAGCAGAAATAATATTTATTGCTATTAGTCTTGTTTCGTGAAATGCACTACGAGTAAATGTCATTGTAAAGGATAATCTTTTGGTCTTATTTTGATATTCTATAGATCATGTCTTTAATCTATTTTGTTCTTATTCTTGACTCAGATTGCCCCAAAAATCAGGAAGAAATCCTTTCAGTAGTTATGAAACACTTAGCACAAAATATGTTCAATCAGTCAATGTCTGTGCTTTGTATAGATACTAAGAAGACTGTAAATGTATAAAAATGAAGTAAACCTTTTATCATGTCTTTCAAAGTGCTTGAAAAACAGTTTTTATCCATGAACGTTTGCTACTTGAAAATATTGATGTGTTTCTGGTCTCCTGACTGACCATAACTTCTTCTGCTACTTGAAATATTTTTTTTTTTTTTGTTTCCCCACCAAAATAACTTCTTATGCGACTGAAAATATTTGTTGTTTTGGTCTTGACTGAACATCTTTTCGACTTAATTGTTAATTTTCTGAATGTAATTCTTATGCTTACAATCAAGATCTGGTCTCCTGCTGCTGACTTGAAAATATTTATGTGTTTCTGGTCTCCTGACTGAACATGACTTCTTACTGCTGACTTGGAAACATTTATGTGTTTCTGGTTTCCTGACTCACTTTAACTTTTTACTGCTGACTTGAAAATATTGATGTGTTTCTGGTCTCCTGACTGACCATAATTTCTTACTGCTGACTTGAAAAACATTTTTGTGTTTCTGGTCTACTGACTGACCATAACTTCTTACTGCTGACTTGAAAATATTTATGTGTTTCTGGTCTCCTGACTGACCATAACTTAGTACTGCTGATTTGAAAATATTTATGTGTTTCTGGTCTCCTGCTGCTGACTTGAAAATATTGATGTGTTTCTGGTCTCCTGACTGAACATGACTTCTTACTGCTGACTTGGAAACATTTATGTGTTTCTGGTTTCCTGACTCGCTATAACTTCTTACTGCTGACTTGAAAATATTGATGTGTTTCTGGTTTCCTGACTGACTATAACTTCTTACTGCTGACTTGAAAGTATTGATGTGTTTCTGGTCTCCTGACCATAACTTCGTACTGCTGACTTGAAAATATTTATGTGTTTCTGGTCTCCTGACTGAACATGACTTCTTACTACTGACTTGGAAACATTTATGTGTTTCTGGTTTCCTGACTCACTATAACTTCTTACTGCTGACTTGAAAATATTGATGTGTTTCTGGTCTCCTGACTGACCATAACTTCGTACTGCTGACTTGAAAATATTTTTGTGTTTCTGGTCTCCTGACTGAACATGACTTCTTACTGCTGACTTGGAAACATTTATGTGTTTCTGGTTTCCTGACTCACTATAACTTCTTACTGCTGACTTGAAAATATTGATGTGTTTCTGGTCTCCTGACTGACCATAATTTCTTACTGCTGACTTGAAAACATTTATGTGTTTCTGATCTCCTGACTGACCATAATTTCCTTCTGCTGACTTGAAAGACATTTATGTGTTTCTTCAAAATATTTATGAGAAAATTTTCAAAAAGACCAATTTTCTAGTGTTTAAGAGGTAAAAAGGGAACATGAAAAAATTAATTTAAAATTTTGCCAACTGACAAACCTTAAATAAATTGGGAAGGAGACCCTAGACACATTTTTTTTTGCCTGATAACATTCCTATACACTATAATTATGTTGTGTTTCCAAGCCAAAGTATTGTAAATTTATTATATGCATTGAGTTATGAGTATTGTATTTCCCTGCCTATAAGGTGATCCCCCCTACTGCCATCGGATGATTAATCAATTATGAAAACATTTGGCAGCTTGTATATGATTATTAGAGTGGTGGAACCTATGCTGGCGGTATCCCTATGCTGGTGGTATCTCCGAAAAACGGCTATTTACAGAAAAACAGGTGAAGAAAAATGTTCAGGGTACATTCAGCATTGACAGTCGATGAAATGCTTATACAGCAAACTTAGTGATAGCCGTGCGTGCAGCTCTGTGACGTCACAGCAGCTGAAACAATTGTATTTGATCCATTTCGCTAGAAAATTCCTTAAATATAGACATCAAAATCACCCAGTTAAAGTTAGCATTTTTGATAAAACTTATTTCTTTTGTATAAAAATGTATATTCTGTGGAAACTGTTATATCTTGTTAGTTAATATTTAGGCTCTAAAAACTGTTTCCCACCTGTTGGTTGTCAAATATCACATACCGCCAGCATTGGTTCCCTTCGAGGTGTAATTTCAAGTTTTAACATATGTCGTGTCAATAGCTCCCAGAACAACATAGTCAAGTGATGATCAACGTCTTGTTTTGATTTAGCAGGGATAACATTATGTTTTGCTGAGGCAAATCAAAATGGTTAGGATTTCCTGCTTTCTGAACTGCTGATATACATTCAAAATACCTCCAGCATAGGTTCCCCCACTCTAAAGCTTTGTAGGATCCCCCAGATTAGCAACAGTTACCAGATTTTTATATAAAAACATATTTACTGACTACTTATTATTTGCTTGTAGCCTCCCTTAGACTGAATGAAGAACAAAAACAGATCCAGAAGGTTGTGATAGACTTTGCCAAGAATGAACTGCAACCACATTTGGCAAATGGTATTGTAGTTTTCATGATTCTTTGAACCCTTAACCTGTTGTAAGCCCGCCATATAAACAATGACGTTACTGTATATTTTAGTGTAGATCATGATCAGCATCCAGTTCAGTGCAATCTGATCATGACAATAAGTCAAAATGTTTGTCTCTCTGGTCTCTGTTGGGTCACCTTGGGGAAATAATTTGGTCATGTGCTCAGGTGGGCGATATAGGGTCATGATGGCCCTCTTGTTATTACTTTCAGGTGATAGTCTGTGGTGAAGTATTTTTACCTCACTTGAGCTAATGTTGAGCAGCTATAGGTTTGTTGAATATCGATCAATTGTTGTTCATTGGCCACACCCTAGCATCGACCTTTCTGAAATAATCTTAAGCAGAATGGACACAATCCTTGTAACATTTTGTTTTGGGCTAAATCCAGTCAGTATACACTTAAATTAACAAGAATTGCTATATTTCACTTTGTTTATACATTGGAACCCAGATGAGTACTGGAACCATTTTACTTTATAATTTTCAGGAGACATTCCCTGTTGATGTTTTGAAGAAAGCTGGCAGTTTAGGATTTGGTGCAATCTACTTTAAGGAAGAGATTGGTGGTTCTGGACTGAGTGGGACGGACGCGTCTCTGATCTTTGAAGCTTTATCACAGGGCTGTGTCAGTACAACTGCATACATCAGTATTCATAAGTAAGTTTCATCTAAAATACTTTCCTGTTAATTTTCAGGGAAAATGGACCTTTGAACAGTGCTGTGAATTGTTTCTAGGCGTTTTTAGCGAAAATTTAGTGATGTTATAGTGAACAGTGCAGATCATGATCTTTGCAGGGTGATGATGATTTATTGATATTTGTCACCTTAAGGTTAAGGGATTGGCATAATTAGGAAACAGATTTCACTTTTCAGTGATGTACAGGTTAGTATATCACTTAGGGGAGTGTAAATGCGTAGTAATCTAATCACAAAGGCCTGAGTGATTAATTACAAAGCATCTAAACGACACACAGTGATATAATAACCGATATATCACTCAGAAATAAAATCTATTTCCAGTCTAACGCATTAATCTAAACAAAAACATGTTTGATGGGGTACTATTTGCTGCACTTTCATGAAGTCGCTGTCTTGAAACTTGTAGTTTTCTGTGCATTCCTTGCATTTCGTGAAATTTTGGCTGTTCTTTTTTACTCCTCAAATAAAACGCTATTTGTCTTATTTTTGTTGTTTCTGATATTGCTTGCGATACCGGAAGTGAAGAAAAATTTACTACAATTTGTTTTACATCACGTGAATTCATTCACAACATTACTAATCCAAGCGTATTAGTGCACGCACATCGTAGATGTTGTGTTAAAATTACACTGGACGGAATTTCAGGAGTCAAAAATAGATCCAGACGCCTAGCGTGATATACTTAATAGTTTTATCACGCTCAAATCCTTTTTTGTGTATATAGGAGAAATTTCCAAAAGTGTTAGAATAAATCATATATCTGTTCAAGCATGGTTTATTGTCTGATAATATTAACACTTTTGAGTTCTAATGCTAATTCTGAAGCTAGTCCGCAAATCAAAACATTAATACATTTACAACACTTCATTTCCTCCTCTGTTTAACAAACAGACAGATCATGCCATGTAAGAAAAAATTGTTTGGTTATAATTCATGTCTTATATAATTAAAGCATGTATGCATGGACGGTGAATGAGTTTGGAAATGAAGCTCCGAAAAGTGAATGGATACCAAAGTTGGCATCAATGGATGCTCTAGCTAGAAGTAAGTACCTGTAAGCTATTTATAACAAGTATGGCCGGATCAGACTGATGTGTCATGATGGATAACAACTAGACAACTAGAGAATAAAATCTATTATGTGTATCATGTGTATGATAAAACTGATCTAACAAAAAAGTTGTCAAAACGATATGGTGCTTAACAAGAAACTATGTGACAATACAAACAGAAGAAACTAACAAGAATGCAATATTAAAATTAAAAGAAAATGGATGAAATTTTGCTGCATAATAACTTTAACAGCTGACAGTTTACCTAACAATCATTCATGGGTGGAACCAGTACAGTGATCTCGAGTCAGAAACTCTTAACCACTCGACCACTGAGGAGGTCTTGGTGTCACCGGCTACCAACTGGGGATAAGGGCCACAGTAATTCTTAACTTACAGGTTATGTTTATAGGTCAAAGGTCATCTGAAGTATATCTCCAAGGCCCCTTTAAGAACTTTTAAGAAACTTGAGTGAAGATGTTCATCAATGGAAATGAGGAAAATACTGGTCACACTTGAAGGTCAAAGGTTATGAGACTATATCTCCTTAACCCCTTTAAAGAGGCATACACTAAATCTAGGATCATTTAGATAACCTCAAGACAATTTTTATGGACAAAATCGAGGGATTGCCACCAAACCTGGAAGTTTCAGCTAAAGCTTCCAGCAAACGTCGGTAGAATAAGCATAATCATATGTGTTGCAGTTCTGTAAAACCTTCATAAACATAATTGTGTTTCATAATTTTTGGGTGGTTGGTGTTTTATTATTAAATGTTGCTATATAAGTACACTGTGTTACATACATTTCTGTAGTCATGTTCTTTGTGAAAAGCCTATTTATTTATGATTTTACATTCAATTTGCTCATTGTTAACATTTGAGAAAATTAATCTGCTTGTGGTAGGGAATGCCCCTTTAAGTGCTTTCATGAAAATTAGATAAAGTATTCAGACAATGTGCAGAATTATCAGATGTTAGGAAATTTTAACAATAATACAGGTCACATTTTCCATTTGATTTTCATGAAACTATGTCAGATATTTACAAACAATGTCTACAGAACAACAATTTTGTTGGTACTTAACGGAGTAACCCAAAGTTCCCCTGGTATTCTTGAAAGAAAGACAGTTTGACTCTTAGACTGTTTCTGCCTTTTTATAACCACATAGCACAATTCCATTTATATATTCTTTATTGTAAAGACACATTCATCAAACATGCAACATACAGATTTTCATAGTTTTATACACATGTTGTTTACACAAAAAGTATTACTTATTACATGTCAATATTTCAATCATAATGAATAACTGTCATCTCAAACTGATCTAATTTTATGTGTTCAAGTGGTCTTCGTAGAGTTTACTATATATAAACACCCTCACATTAAAACATCACAGTTTCTCAATTCTGCCTATACATGTATATTGTATAAAAAATGTGATAAATGCTATCATATAAAATAATGATGAACATTATAATTCTTAGTCAGTTGGGTATACTGAATATTTTTTGTTTAGATGAAACAATAGTGTTTGATAAAGTACAATGTATTTACATGTATAATTAAGTAAATTAAAGAAGCAAATTTGTATAGACATTTAAACAAATGGTTCAAATGAATTGACACATTCCAATTTATATTGAAGAAAAAAAGCAAAAGCATGAATGCACTGCACTAATATGAAACATTCTTTTCAACATCGTATAAAAAAAAACATAAAAAAAGAATTAAAAAAGGTTATGATAGTTTACACATCTCCATATTTTACCAGTAGTATCTCGGGGTAAAGTGTAGCTGGTTTTACTTTGGTAACAAAGAGAAACTTTAACATACCAGTCTTGCCATTAGTAATCAGTACAGAAAGGGTAGAGATGTAAACATTATAGTTTTAAAACAAATCAATTTAATTTTTGCAAATGTTGATAATAAGCATTATTCTATTACATGTATTAAATTTGCACTTAACAAAGTTTTAAAATGATACATATAAAAGATGTGTTTACAGTGCTTGTTCCTCAAACATACAAATTTTATGATACACAAACTATATTGGTATGTGAGTTAATAATTCTGCAAATTAAGAAAAGAACCTTTTTTTGCAGCTTGTGGAGACCACTATAGTGTTATGGTGTAGCTGTGGTGTAATGGTTGAAAATGTAAAGTAAAAAATGTTTACATGAATCATGAGTAATAACAGAATAATTACTTTAAACTACATTAAATAAAATAATGTTTTGTTATTATGTGGCTGGGAAATAACAGTCATCTTGTATATTGTACATACATGTATATAAAACTGTTCAGTGCTTTGCAGTTGTATTGTCTTGTGTGTACTACACCAAATCATAAACTTCTATGTTGTTCTTAGAAAATGAACCTACAATCATCTTGAACATTTGTTGATTACAACATACAGCCTGACAAGGCTTATTTCCATTATATTTCATAACCTCTCCTATCAGCTCTCCATCAGGTCCAAACTGCAGTACATTGTGTGAGTCAGATCCACAGACAAGCAGACTTCCTGTAGCAGTAACATAACAACCTTGGGCATGTTGTAACTGTGGACCATTGTATTGTTTAACAACCAGTCCATTATTGTCCAGTATAATCAGTCCTATATTGAAGTCAGAAACATAAATCTTTGTACCGTCCTCACTAACAGCCATACTGATGATCTCAGAGAACAGTTCCTGTCCTGGCTGGTTCTGAGTAAGCAGCCTTAGCTTACTACCTGATACACTGTATATATATACTGATGTACTAGAGTCTGAAATATACAGGTTTCTGTTACAATATGCCAGACCAAAACATCTAAAGTCAGTGTTTATCTGCTTTGTCTTTGTCAGGCTGGCTCCTACTGAAATGAACTGAACTGCTTGTTTACTGAATAAACATACAGCAACTTCTTGTTTACTGATGGGACATACTTGCCATGGTGATTCAGCAAGATCACAACAGTCCTTAACATTGTATGTAGTATTGTCCAAACGTTTTAGCTTCATGTTGTTGTTGTCAGACAGTATAATTGTCCCATCTTCTAGTGTACAGGCACTGATAATTCTACAGTCATTCATATCTGACTTTACTTTAACTGAAAACTTCTTCTTTCCTTTTGCCCGAAGTAAAACACTTCTCTGCTGAACATTACTGGTAGCTGGATGTTTGTTCTGTCTTGTGTTCTGACATGAAATAACTTGTTGGTATTGGATGGTACTGGTAGGGCTTGCATCATCTCCCTCATTCTTGACATTTCTCTGCCTCATCATTCCAAGATCATTCATTTCCTTCAGCAGTGCAGGTAGCTTCTGATCAGCAGTAAACTTGATATCCACTGATTGGATCTGTGCTTTTACGTCTTCTGTACATTGAGACACCACGGTAGCAGCCTGGTTCCCTTTCTTTACATTAACGAAGGTCTGTGATACATTGTTGCCAGGAGACGCTACTTTATGTCGAGCTGAGCTGATGTTAGTTTTGGTTGTTGTCATGGTTTCTGTTGCTTTGTCTATTTCATCAATCAAGGCTTTATATATGCTTTCGATCTCGCTGACAGAGTTTTGCTCAAGTTGATCAAGTCTGTCGTTGAGTTCCTTTCTGAACTTTCGGATGCTGTGGAGCATCTCATCTTTTCCTTTCAAGAGTTGTTGTTTTTGATGTTGAAGGTTGTCATGGTGTTTAGTCAGGGTCGCTGCAACTTCCTCTAGAATATGTTGTGTTTCCTTCAGCATAGGTGCAGTTGCATTATTTTGAAGAAACTCCGGAATATAGAATGTGTCTTGGCATGATCTGAAAGTAGCAGAAATAATATTTATTGCTGTTAGTGACATTTCCTGAAATGCACTACAAGTAAATGTCATTTTAAGGGATATACTTTTGACCTTATTTTAATATTCTATAGATCATGTCTTTAATCTACTTTGTTCTCATTCTTGACACAGATTGCCCCAAAAATTCAGGAAGAAATCCTTTCAGGAGTTATGCAACACTTAGCACAAATGTGTTCAAGCAGTCCATGTCTGTGCTTTGTAATTATGTGTTCAATCAGTCCATGTCTGTGCTTTGTAATTATGTGTTCAATCAGTCCATGTGTGTGCTTTGTAATTATGTGTTCAAGCAGTCCATGTCTGTGCTTTGTAATTATGTGTTCAAGCAGTCCATGTCTGTGCTTTGTAATTATGTGTTCAATCAGTCCATGTCTGTGCTTTGTAATTATGTGTTCAATCAGTCCATGTCTGTGCTTTGTAATTATGTGTTCAATCAGTCCATGTCTGTGCTTTGTAATTATGTGTTCAATCAGTCCATGTCTGTGCTTTGTAATTAGGTGTTCAATCAGTCCATGTCTGTGCTTTGTAATTAGGTGTTCAATCAGTCCATGTCTGTGCTTTGTATAGACACTAATGTGACTGTAAATGTATTAAAATAGAGTAAACCTGCCTAAACATGTCTTTCAGAGTGTTTGAAATACAGTTTTTATCCGTGAACTTTTGCTTAATTTTCAAAGTTATTCAAGATTCAATCAAGATCATGCAGACCAATGGAAACAAGGCAATTTGAAAGACAGATATTTCCATTGCTGTATGAAGGAATGTTGAAAAGATAACCTTTGACCTGTAAGGGTGACCTTCACCATTATATCAGTTATTTAGTTGGAACATATGTTCTGCACAACCTCTGTGAGATGAACATCTGATAAAAGTTTCTTGAAAATCCTTAAAAGGAAATTGTTTCACATGACCTTTGACCCCTAAGATAAGATAAGATATGATTTATTTTGGTATGGAGTACATTATTAAACATGGCTAAAACAAACATGAATGCAATAAAAACAATATCACATAAGGCCAGCATTTTTTTATTTTCTTTTCAAAAAATTTGAGTCGGGGGGGAGAAATAAAAATAAAAATAAAACCCAGAAATTTGAGCAGTCGACAAGAAAAATAAAAAAAAAGTGCAAAAAAGGCTCATTTTTTTTTTTATTTTTGTAAACAATAGAAGATGAAAGATTCCAGCCTTATAAATGGACTTTTCTTCACTACCGGTATTTTGCACAATATCTCTTTAATGTTGTTGCTTTTATATTTAAATTATGACAATAACTTTCATATTATTATGACAAATTTGGCGCCCAATATTGAGAATTTCTTTGCCGGACACTTGGTATGGGTTACATGCATGTAAATACAAAGTTTTCAAGGGGGAAGCAAGCAATAGAACTAACTTGTTCTTAGTAGAGAGAATTTACAAATGCCAATATCAAAAACTCAATGACTGGAAAGCTGTAACTCACTCACCACTCTTTTGACGTATCCAGGCTTTGCACCGTTATTTTTAATATCAATTAGATAACAAGTACCAGGAACTGGTGAACTGAGAGTATCATCTATGACTACATTAGAAGAAATTCCTCTACCATACCGTACAGGGCTTTTTCATCAAAATTGTGATTAGACTCCCTAGCCTATACATTTGTGAAAAAATTAGCACGAAGGGACCCAAATTGTGAAAAAATATAGCGTCTTATCATTTGACAGTTGTGAAATTTAAGTTGTGTTACTATCTTACAAAATGTATGAAAGGCATTATCCCTGTTTCTCATATTCTCAGGGTTTCTCATATTCTTGTTTTTTACATTACAGGTGTCAAATTGGCAACTCTTTGTTATCATTTACAGAGATATCATACAAAATGCTGAAATTTCCTTATTTTTTTGTGGTGGGGTTAGTAAAAGTGCCCATATTGTTTTATTCTGCTCAGTCTATCACTATTATTTTTAGGTTATTTGTAACATATTATGCCAAGTTATGCGCATTGGCATTTATAAGTTTTTTATGCCCCCCACAAAGTGGGGTGCATATAGCGTTGCACTTGTCCGTCCGTCCGTCCGTCCAGTCCGTCCGTCCGTCCGTCCGTCGCCCCGAAATCTTGTGAACGCAACTCCTCTTAAACCGGATGGCAGTTTTGCTTAAACTTCCAGGGATGAACAACCTTAATGTGTGATGGTAGTAAAGAAAGGAATTTTTGCTGCACCAAATTTACAGATTATGGCCCTTTGTTGATTTTTTCACTATATACTATGTAGAAATTTTGTGAACGCAACTCCTCTTAAACCGGATGGCGATTTTGCTTAAACTTCCAGGGATGAACAACTTAATGTGTAGATGGCGTAAAGGAAGGAATTTTGCTGCGGCCAAATTTAACAGAATTATGGCCCTTTGTTGATTTTTTCACTATATACCATATAGAAATTTTGTGAACGCACTCCTCTTAAACTGGTTGGCAGATTTTGCTTAAACTTCCAGGGATGAACAACCTTAATGTGTAGATGGTAGTAAAGGAAGGAATTCTTGTTGCGACCAAATTTAACAGTTATGGCCCTTTTGTTAAGTTTTTCACTATATACCATATAGAAATATTGTGAACGCAACTCCTCTTAAACCGGATGGCAGATTTTGCTTAACTTCCAGGGATGAACAGTTTAATGTGTAGATGGTAGTAAAGGAAGAAATTTTTGTTGCACCAAATTTAACAGATTATGGCCCTTTGTTGATTTTTTCACTATATACCATATAAATTTGTTCGACCAAATTTAACGAATTATGGCCCTTTGTTGATTTTTTCACTATATACCATATAAATAATTGAACTATAATTTTACTTTGTAATTTAATTTACATGTACATAAGGTTACCTGTAGATCTTTTAGGTTATGTACAGAAATGAACGTGGAATGAAAGTTCCACAAAATCTTACATACAGATATGCTTGCTCTTGTTTAGAGCCCTAGGGGCACCTGTCCTTTTTTGTTCTACAATGTGGCAATGCCCGAGACTGGAACATAAATCCCTGAGAATACGAGAAACTTTCTTCTCATTTTCAAGTTTGAGCGTGACCTCAGATACTATAGCAAAATTTACATGAGAAAAATCATGTAATTTATGATGACACCACTGAAAGATGAGTACTTTTTCTATCAAATAACATGTAAATAATGTTGCTAAAATGTATACTGTTTAATAAGTAACAAATTTACAAGCTTAGCTCCCTGAGAATACGAGAAAACAGGATAGATTAAAAAAAAAGGAATTGTTACACTCAAACACAACTGACATGTTGACACAACTGAATCATGAATGGTGATTGAGCAAGTGGCTAATTCTGTTTATGATCATGTACCTGTACTTAACAGTTTGCCTTTCTGTCCATTGAAGTTTGTTTTAAGTCATAAATCTACCTTGTTTCTTTCAGATTTTGTTAAAACAGTCTCTTGTTTATTTTTTGGAAAGCGATTCTTGGAACATTGTTCTAACAAACAGGTACTCCTTGCCGCAGTTACTTCCCTTTTAGCTACCTACGTATGTGTAAGGGGAAGTAACAACAACTGGGAGTTTAATTCGATTAAATCATGTGAACTATTTTATACGAAAACTGAAATCAAATTTTTTTAATGCATTACATTTCACTCAGACTTTCTATTGTGAAATTCCATGCATTTTGTGAATTTTTAGGCCTTCAATCGTGAAAAAATAAAATATTTCCAATGAACATCGGCCTCTCTGCTAAAGAAGGCAAAAAGCCTTGCCATAAAAGTTTATTTTTGGAGTAAGCTAGGATACGGATCGGCGGGTAAATTGAAATAAAAATGCCGAAATTCAATTTTATTTTTATTTGGTTTTATCAAAAACTACAGTCGGCGCTCCCGTAAAACAGAAAATAAAAAACTTCTGGCCTAATGAACATAATAATCATGGCATGCACACCAACACCAGGGATAACACAAAAATGAGTTAACTCTTATTTCCATTGTGGTCCCTTTGTGTTGGAGGCATGACAGAGAGAGGCAATGAACAAAATGTACTGTTATCAGTATCACAGAATATCACATAAATAGAAACGCATAATTATATTATAATTTAAGTATCACAACATTATCGCATATTTTTACTTGATACTTATCACAAAATAATAATTTAATGCAATGCAATTATCACATTTCATTTCTGTGAGACAGTAATTGTATACCATAAAAATATCAGTGTTGACTGACAATTCAGATGCCTACATCTTATTTATGTTACAAGCTGTGTAAATGCATTAAAAAAAAACGAAAGTGGAAGATCTAAGAATCAATGAACTATATGAACCATACCAAAATTATACATTACTGAAATCAATTAAAAATAAAAAATTACTTCAAATTATCTAAGAAATGTTTGTTAACAGCAACCCTTAAAAGCAGAGAGTTTAGTGATTTTTGTGATCTTATGAGGTAATCTGTTCCACAAAGTGCAACCCATAAAGCAAAAGGTTTTGGACCCAAAACTATTTACCTTAGGAATAGCAAAGGCACCTTTATTACTAAGTCTTGTGCTATAATTATGAACATTATCTTGGGACACAAACTGGTCACCCATGTAAGCTAGGGCTAAACCATGTTTGATCTTGAACACATTACATAGAATATTCTGTTCTGACCCCTAATTGTGACCTTGACAAAGTGAGGTTGGGATTAAGGTTCAGCATGTTGTCTAGATGGGATGAGCATTTGACTCAAGTCTAATTTGTTTATGACTTACAGAACAGACACCAGAAATGTACTAAGTATATATTAATTAATGAACAATGAGGTGGGGTTGAAGCTGCTCGCTCTCAGTTACTGTTGAATTTTTTTTTTTTTTTTTTAATTTGACATACTTATTCATAAATATAAAACTTAAGGCTAGAATAAAAAAATAAGCAAAAATCTAGGTAGGAATTTGCAGAAATCAGTGTTCAAGCATACGTAATATATTGTGTTGAGCTATCTTTAAATAGGCTAGGATCCACACACAGGACAACATAGCTGATGACATCTTTGTTATTTCCGTGTGTAGTATTTATATTTTAATTTTCATCCATACTATTCTACAGAAAAAAGAAATATTGATTGGACCATTGCTTTCTGTTTTCTAGTAAATTGAAATGTAAGTGTAAATTTGAAATACCTGTGATCTACGGCCATAAAAGTAGCGCAACCAACATCATCGTGGATTTGACAGTACATGTCAACATAGTAATGGTTGTGCTTGCCACATCTCTCCGTTGGTGCCGGAGGCAACTTCTTGCCAGAACCCCGCTGTACTGAAGGTCGTTTCTGGGTGGATTTGAACTGCCCTTTATCAAGGATCTTGTGTCCTGATAGTAACGGAACTTCCTCGTGAACTTTGACACAGGTTAAGCAGTAATAGTCATCACATTCCAGACAGTATTTCTCTGCCTCACGGTTTCTTCCCTTACGTTTACATATCACACAAAGTAAATCAAATGTTTCATCAGACAAATTGTCTATATTTGCATTTCTTCCAGCCGCCATTTTCAACACTTTATAAATCCAATCATTTATGCTTTCTTCTCCAGTTTTCTTTCAAGAATTGAAATGTTTGGTGTTGATTATGATTTATTATTATAATGATAATAGTGACATAAAAAACTACTTTGCTAAATGCCGTAAACAACATAGATTTAAAATGCAAATTTTCCATCTTCAAAAACTCCATTTGAGTATACAGTTGACCTTGTATTAGAGACCACCCAAGGGACCGCCAAAACGTGGTCTCTTAATAGATTGTTCTCTTAATAGATTTTGTTTTATTACACCAGTAAACCGGTATTTTGAACTCTTAATAAACTATACTGTAAATCATACATGCACATGCAGCATATTAACTTCACTAAACTGAATATAACATGGATCTACAGACAAATATTAGCAAAAAAATCCCTGAAAATATGAGAAAGTACTTTTTAAAAGCTTATACAACTGAGGAAGGCTTCTTTTCATATTTTTGAAATCCTGTCCACAATTTCTTAATTAGGATCTTTGAAAGACCGATTATCCTTAGACAGCTGAAAGTATAGTACACAGGTGATATCATGCTGGTTTAATGTAAAACTATTATCATCTTCATCATAACCATCATTAATGTTTCCCACCAGCTACTCTGCCTGCATAAATAAACTCTACCACTCTGTAGCTGTTTTTTTCTTCAGTTTAAAAGAAAAGTTTGGGGGGGGTCATGAAAATTGTTTCAGTAGTGGAGAAGAGTTCACTCCCTGTGCATCATTTGGGATACCTCGTGCGCATTTATTGACACAGGAAGTCCGAGATAATGAACAATATGCTATACAGTACAAATACCGTGAACAATTATTTTTCGGGGGAAGTTTCGTTGGTAAACTTCAAACACCAGGTCTTTTAATAGATATATTTTTAAGGACTGGGACTGATTTTTGGTGGCTGCTGGTGGCACATTAAAAAAGCCGCTTAATGGAATTAATTTATCAAGCGGGATTTGAAATGGTCATTTAATACAAAAGTCGCTTAATACAGGTGGTCGCATGTACGATGTCGACTGCATACGCTTTTCAAGTCCAAAGGTTTATGAACAATTTTACATGTTTATTTGTTTGGTACCTCCTTTAACTGTCATTGGATGATAAGGAATAATTTATACTTTGTCATAAACATTTACAACTTCTATCCCTCTCAATAGATTTTATGATTTAAATATTGATTTAGCTTAGCTTTTGGTAAACTATGTAATTTTAAGTTTCATTAGACAGATTTTTATGTTCGTTTCAGGAAAAGTTGCAACTTATTAAAAATACAGTAAAACTTTGTTAACTCGAGCACCGATAACTCGAGAACCCCGGATAACTCGAGGACTCCTGTTGGTCCCCGCAATTTTACCACTATGTTTAACCAGAAAATACTATGGATAACTCGAGCATCGATAACTCGAGAACCCCGGATAACTCGAGGAACACCTGTGGTCCCGCCAGGTAGATTTCTTACTAAATTACCTGCGGCAACTCGAGGTCACTGATTATCAGATTTTTCTCATTTCTGATGGCGCATCATTATTTTGACATGTCATGTGAAAAACTTCTATTGTTGATTGATTGTTCCCGTTAATTATCGATTAATCGGCCGTCCAGTGGCAAAAGTGTATAGAATGCTTTTTGCACATTGAAATTGTTTTAAATCATGTGTAATTACACCTGCTTGCTACTTTTATTGAATAAGAAGAAAATAAAGAAAATCATATTTGCGAGTTTTTTATTACGAGAACTTAATGATGAGATGAAAAGTCTGAGTAGGCTTTTGATAATAAAGCTTGAGAGAAAATCCCAAACTGCATATTCTTTCGTTTGATTTCAATAACCTCTACGCTTACTGAAAGAGATGTGCCTTTTCTTTGTTTCAAAGTTGTTTCATAGCTATCTTTTGTCTATGCAAATAACGATCTTTATTTATATTTTGATACATTTGTTGAGCAATTAAAATGATATTAACTGTTAACTGTGTTTCTTTATTTAACTCTGTCTCGGATGACATTTACAAAAAACGTATTGAAACATGTTTGTAATGCGTTTCTTGAAAATGCCATGAGTGATGTGTTATACCGATTCACCGGTGCTGTGCCTATACGACAACTGGTGTGAGTTAATAATCACTATTCGCTATTGAGTTAATTGCAGACAAATTAAGCTTAGGCCTAAATTATCTAGCATATTAGTCGCCTGGCATTATTGGAAAACAGTAAGAAAAACCCAAGTGACCCGTAAATACACCGGACGAAGTAAAGTAACATTGCCCCGCTTTCTCCATTAATCAGTTGTCAAATAGTAATTACCCTGATTGTACGTGTATGCAAACAAAAATAACAGGATTTTATCAAATAAGTACAAAAGGTTATCAGTGCTGGTGATTTAATGTAATAAATACATTTTGTAAATGTATTAATCCGACCTCAACATAAAGGTCCTCAAATAACTCGTTGTTCATAAGATATATGACAGCAGAAAAACTTGTAAAATTTCCATGGTTTGGATAACTCGAGAACCCCGATAACTCGAGCATTTTACTTATCCCCTTGCGACCTCGAGTTATCGAGGTTTTACTGTAATTAACAACATTTTGATGAAGTTGTGTTCAATTATTTAAATCAAGACACTGGTTCACTATAATTATAAGCTTGCTAATAATTTATAATTATAGAATACAGTTAAACTTCGTTCGCTCAAACTTCATTCACTTGAATTCAACCGATCGCTCAAACTCGGACGATGGTCGAGTCAAAATATCTATATAAATCATATTGTTCCACCTCCAAAAACTCGAACCACGATCTCTCGAACCTGTCTGGCGGTCCCTTCAGATCTATTATATGTCTCAATTATCGGGCAAACAATTGCACATTGATCAGGCGTTTTGTTGAACGGTGCATGTTTTTAGCATCTCGGTAAATGAACAATTAGTAGTCAATTGGCATAAAGTTGAGTTTTTAGCTCACCTTGCACAAAGTGCCAGAGTGAGCTATTAGGATCGCATTCCGTCCGGCGTCCGTCGTACGTAGTACGTCCTACATCCTACATCCGTCCACCATTTCCTTCAAACGACATCTCCTCTGAAACCACTGGGCCAATGTTGATGAGACTTTGCAGGGATGTTCCTTGCATGAAGCTCTATCAAAGGTGTTCAAAGAATTCCATTCCATGCAGAACTCTGGTTGCTATGGCAACAAATAGGAAAAACTTTTAAAAAATCTTCTTCTCTGAAACCACAAGGCCTAGAGCTTAGATATTTGGAATGTTTGAAATGTCTAGTGGACCTCTACCAAGATTGTTCAAATTATGACCCCCGGGTCAGAATTGACCCCGCACGGATGGGCACTTAATTTTTGCATAGGCATATATAGGAAAAACTTTTAAAATCTTCTTCTCTGAAACCACAGGGCCTAGAGCTAAGATATTTGGCATGTAGCATTGTCTAGTGGACCTCTACCAAGATTGTTCAAATTAAGACCCCCGGGTCAAAATTGACCCCGCACCAGGGGCCACTTAGTTTTACATAGTCTTATATAGTAAAAACTTTAAAAATCTTCTTCTTTGAAACCACAAGGCCTAGAGCTTAGATATTTGGCATGTAGCATTGGCTAGTGGACCTCTACCAAGATTGTTCAAATTATGACCCCTGGGTTAAAATTGACCCCGCACCGGGGGTCACTTAGTTTTACATAGGCTTATATAGGGAAAACTTTAAAAATCTTTTTCTCTGAAACCACAAGGCCTAGAGCTTAGATATTTGGCATGTAGCATTGCCTAGTAGACCTCTTCAAAGTTTGTTCAAATTATGCCCCTGGGGTCAAAATTGACCTTGCCTGGGGGGGATCATTTGTTTTACAAAGGCGTATATAGGAAAACTTATTTGGTATATAACATTATCTAGTGATCTTCCACCAGGCAAGTGGACTTGTACCAAGGTGAGCGATATAGGGCCATCTTGGCCCTCTTGTTTTCATGAAATTGGATATAATATTTAATGAGTGACGGATTTTTTGAAAGGGCATGTTGCCGCTTAAAGATTAAGAAAAATAGTGCGAGTTATGTGATCGCGATTTAATCATTTTGACTTGTAACTACATGTATGAATGCAATTAATGAATACATTTTGTGTTTTATCAGCGTTCCAATGATTTAAACATGGTGGAATGTCTTTTGTTTTAAGAAAGTCAGCTCTACCGGAATCAGAAATCAGCTTTTAGGCCCACCCAATAAAAGCTCTTCAAAAATGAAAAAGTAAAAGAAAATGCAGTAGTTTGACTGATTTTTGCCGAATTTACTTCTTTTTTTTATGCTGAGACAAACTGTCTGAGATCCAATCTTCGTGTATAATACGCACTTATTCTTGGAAATATGAAAAATATAAATCCTTGGTAAAAATGTGCATGTATATAATACCCGTGACTGGCAGACCTAGATGGCTCGAACCACCGATCCCTCAAACTAAAATTGACCGTCCTTTCCAGTTCCAGCGAACAAAGTTTAACTGTAATATAATCTTATGAAAGTTTTGGCAACATGTTAATTACCCAATGTACAGTAAATTTCATATAAGGAATCAGATTGATAAAGAAAAGCTGTTTATAATGTATGAAATCATATTTTTGGCAAGTTGGATAACGCACAAAATTGCCCAAGGCATTACATGTATATAGTAACGGCTGAAATTTTACCAAATTAGCACTGTCCATTTTTAGCTCAACTTCATGAATAGAGCAAGCTACTCTGCTCACCCTGGCATTATATGGTGTTACATCTTGGTTAAAAATTTGCATGCACTATAATTTCTGAAAACTTATTGCAGCTATTCAGTTAAAACTTTACGTAGATCTTTGATTTGGTAAACAAGAGCCGAGTGCTAAGCCTAAGATTTGACTGAATTAATGTCCGCTTTAAAACTTCCTGATTAAAGTTTTGTTTCCCAGTTTTTATCTCATTAACTACTGATAGATAAAGAATGAAATATCATGCACGTACTTTGGGCGAATAAATACCATTAAAATTGCAAGTACATTTTGTATCATGTCAACAGAATTCACTAGAAAAGCACTTCAAGTAGGCAAGTACTTCATCTAATGATGACAGCTCTAGTGTTTAATATTTAAATCTAATTTTCTTCAAATATAATCACAATGTTATTTTAGCATAATATTTTTTGATAACTGGCTGTGTTGCACTTCTGATTGTGGAGGAATAGTCATTGATTTGGTACAATATTTAAGGATGTTTTGTTGACCATGATTGTGCAGGCTTCACAATTTCCAGCTAAAAAGTACTAGTTTGATATACAGGTTATACCATTCTTCTATCATTAAAGTTTACTCTTTTCTTGTAGCCTCCCTTGGAGTAAATGAGGAGCAAAAACAGATCCAGCAGGTTGCGATAGACTTTGCCAAGAAACAACTCCAACCACATATGGCAAAATGGGACTTGGAGGTATTGTTATTCTCATGATTCTTTTAACCCTTAACATATGTATGATAAAACTGATCTAACAAAAAAGTTGTCAAAACATATGGTGCTTAACAAGAAACTATGTGACAATACAAACAGAAGAAACAAAAAAGAATGCAATATCAAAATCAAAGCGCTGTGAGCGCTGAAGGCCTGGGGGCTATAGGTTAACTCCCCGAAAAACAACTTTTGACCTACGTGTTCTGCGTTGAATCTTACCTAAAGCGCGGGTCGAAATGTGCAGAGGACGAAATTCAATATATGACACAGAATGAATGATTCACAAATATATGGGTGACAGGGAAGTTTGTTTTATTATGAAATGTACGTTAAATGAAAAATAATCACATAGTCAACATTATAAAATGTTTAAGCCAGTTCTAATAATTCGATCTGCGCTTTGTACAACTTCAAGCGATATGATCTGATGATGTGGATCGAAAATTATTGTGTACCAATGACAAGACCTTGACACAGAAATAAACAAAGCAATACCAGCAATGAAATATAAATACAGTACTGTACAATGTGTATAACAGAGAAAACCAAAAAAGATTCTGGGTTACCTTGTAGTTGTAATCAGTGAAACCGTTCACTGGGCCTCGACATGCAGCGTCCTCGATAAATGGCGGGTGATTTTGATCACGTTAGTTCCTTCTCGGGAATGTACGTAAATTATATCTTTTTTTTAGAGACATTTATTTTTAGGTAAATATATATGTAATCGTTCAGTAAATAACAAAGTTGTCAATGAAATAACATCGGAAATTTGAAAATCAAACTACAAACTCTTATATCGAAGCTTCATACGTTTCCGTAAATTTACGTAAATATCCGTACTTTTCCGTGATATGCATATGATTATCTTCCGTAATCAGCTAACAGCGCATTAATTTCTAAAACAGAAAAAAATGTGTAATGCAGCCCGTAAGCTATATACATTCCTGCAGTCGTTTGAAGTTTTATGTACTATTTTTATTTGTAACATGTTCTTATCATATGCGGCATTCAAACAGAAGATTGATCTGGTCTGTCTTGCACTACTTTCGCATAGCGCATGTTTACAGTTGTTATTCGCACATAGCATGGTTAAAATTCTTGCAGGGTTTGAAATGTGGTATACTAACTTAGGCCTTGGGGACTTTCAGTCTCCAGGCCAATTAAAAGAAAATGGATGAAATTTTGCTGCATAATAACTTAAATTTAACAGCTTACCTAACAATCGTTCCTGGGTGGAACCAGTACTAGACTCCGAGAACTGCCGACTGTCTCTCATAAACAGACATGGTCGGTAGCAGGACACGAACCCATAGCCCTCAATCTAAGAATGGTTAAAGTGATCTCAAGTCAGCAAGTCTTAACCACTCGACCACGGAGGAGGTCTTGGTCTCACTGGCTACCAACTTTGGATAAGGGCCACAGTAATTCTTAACTATGTTGGTGGAGTTGTAAACAGAGGCTGGAAAATTACATGTAGTTGCTAGGCAACAACTGTAGATATAGTGATTGGAGTTCCTGTAAAAGCAGTCATTTACCAGCAATGTCTTCTTACCCATTAATCAATAGATTAATTAACTTTGCAGTTTATCATTTTTATTTTGGAGATAGTATGACTGTTACACTTTTAAAATATTTTCTTTTAAATTTGATATAGATTGCTTTAAGTTTAGGCTGGGGGTCACTTTTATTTTGGGATTATGCATAAACAACACAATATATGTTTCTTGATAAATGTTCTGTTTGCATATTGGATTTGCATTTCTGGTGATTTTACCGATGCTAGAATATTAGTTTCTTACATAAACACACAGTTCAGATGAAAATATCTGTCACTGAGGGTACATGTTTTGGCGGGAACGAGGCTGTTAATATTAAAACACACTATATTCAGATGTTGTGTTTGGGAAAGTGACATCACATTGTTGATAATGTTATGTCACAAGTAATTCATGCGAGTCGTCTTACATGGGGGTGGGTGTAAATTGAGATTTTCCAGCACTGGTAAAAAGTGCAGATATCCCTCTATGGTTAGCAAGAAAAATCAGTTTGGTGGGTCAGTCGGTTGGGCGGTCTGTTGCATTTTCCTTGTCCAGAGCATAACTTGAAAACTACTGGTTGGAATTCAATACAACTGTATAAAATGATCAAGCACATTGAGAGGAAGTGCAGTGCACAAGAACCATAACTCCATCTTGACTAATTACAGAGTTATTGCCCTTTGTTACTTTTCCTTGTCCGGAGCATAACTTTGAAACTACTGGTTGGAATTCATTACAACTTCATACAATGATCAAGCACATTGAGAGGAAGTGCAGTGCACAAGAACCGTAACTCTATCTATAGTAATTACAGAGTTATTGCCCTTTGTTACTTTTCCTTGTCGGAGCATAACTTGAAAACTACCAGTTGGAATTCAGTACAACTTCATACAATGGTCAAGTACATTGAGAGGAAGTGCAGTGCCTAGGAACCATAACTCTTTCTTGACTCATTACAGAGTTATTGCCCTTTGTTACTTTTCCTTGTCTGGAGCATAACTTGAAAACTACCAGTTGGAATTCAATACAACTTCATAAAATGGTCTAGCACAATGAGAGGAAGTGCAGTGTACAATAACCATAACTCTATCTTGAGTATTTACAGAGTTATTGCCCTTTGTTACTTTTCCTTGTCCGGAGCATAACTTGAAAACTACTGGTTGGAATTCAATACAATTTCAAACAATGGTCAAGTACATTGCGAGGAAGTGCAGTGCACAGGAACCATAACTCTTTCTTGACTCATTACAGAGTTATTGCCCTTTGTTACTTTTCCTTGTCCAGAGCATTACTAGAAAACTACCAGTTGGAATGCAATACAACTTCATACAATGGTCTAGCACAATGAGAGGAAGTGCAGTGTACAAGAACCATAACTCTATCTTGAGTAATTACAGAGTTATTGCCAAGAACAATATCTCTATTTTAGTGTTTTTTGCATGGTATTCTGTTACTACCAACTTCCTCAGTTTATAAAGCAGTCTTTCAGGGGTATTAATCACATTTAGTGATAGCTCTAGTTGAATTTCTTATATGCCTATTGACCCCCATTTCTTATTTTTACATTCTAAAACAAAGGTTTTAATCAAACTGTAGGCAAAATATCTGAAAAACCTTGTTATTCTTTTATCATGAAATATTCATTATCAAAAATTTTAAAAATGAATTTTAGTAAAGTGGGTGGGGTAATAATAAGGAGCGTAATATTTATTCAGATGATGATAGAAATACCACAATCTCTAATTTTTCATCCTAAAGTATGACATTCTACATTAGAAGAGATTAGAAATTGATACCCATTCTGAAACAAACAGCACATACATAAGCGTTTACAATATGAAAATTCTAGCTAATTCTGCATTAAGCACCTTATCTGATAGTGTATCACTAAAGATTAATATTGCAAAAAAGTTGAGTCATTGACCCATCATTATTTTTCCAGAAATTAACTAGCAATATGTTAGTCTCCATAAAAAATAGGGTCAATAAAATTTCTTGTTATTTTGATTTTCAGCAGTGACCCCCCCCCCTTAAGGGAGTAGCCCCAAGTTCCAATGATATTCTTGTTTAGAAAGAGATGCTCTCGGACTGTTTCTGTTTATTTGACCATATAACACAATTTCATTAAAGAAACATGCAACATACAAGATGTTTAATGTTTATAATAGATCTACATGTTATTTATACAAAAAGTATAAACTAAATATTTACATGCTAATACTTCAACCATTATAAGTGACAGTCATCCCGAAAGAAAACATTGTCCTTGATTTGAATTTGGCTGTATAAGTGGTCATCATAGAGTGTACCATATATAAACACCATTACTGGTACATTAAAATGGTCTGCCAATATATTCTATTTAATTTACTAAATTTAATGAATGCTTTATACAACAGTGATAGTTATTTGGGTATACTGATTTTTTTTTTGAGATGAAAACATAGTGTCTGATGAAATTTAATGTATTTACAATGTAAAATTGAGTAAATTACAGAAGCAAATTTGTAGACATTTGAATAAATGATTCAAACAAGCAGACACATTCCAATTAAAGTCCAAGGAGCACAATTTTAAGTATAATTCTTATTTTACCAAGAAAGATGTCTTACTAGCAGATATGACCTTTATTTGTACCACAAACATTCCTCACTGTGCTTTTTCTGTTGGTTAGAAATAGCGCCAGGGTGAGCTTTTCTAATTGATGATTGTCCGTCGTCCGTCAACATTTGATTCAAATGACATCTCCTCTGAAACCGTTGGGCCAATGTTAATAAAACTATGCAGGAATGTTCCTTGCATGAGGCTCTACCAAAATTGTTCAAAGAATTCAAAATATGAAAAACTTTAAAAATATTCTTCTCTGAAACCACAAGGCCTAGAGCTAAGATATTTGCCATGTAGCATTAGCTAGTGGATCTCTACCAAGATTGTTCAAATTAAGACCCCCAGGTTAAAAATGACCCCGTGCGGTTGGTCACTTAGTTTTGCATAGGCTCATATAGGAAAAACTTTAAAAATCTTCTTCTCTGAAACCACAAGACCTAGAGCTTAGATATTTGCGTGTAGCATTAGCTATTGGACCTCTACCAAGATTGTTCAAATTATGACCCCTGGATCAAAATTGAACCCGCACAGGGGGTCACTTAGTTTTACATAGGCTTATATAGGAAAAACTTTAAAATCTTTTTCTCTGAAACCACAAGGTCTAGAGCTTAGATATTTGGCTTGTAGCATTGCCTAGTAAACCTCTTTAAAGTTTGTTCAAATTATGCCCCTGGGGTCAAAATTGATCTTGCACGGGGGTCACTTGTTTTACAAAGACGTGTAGGAAAACCTATTGTATATAACATTATCTAGTGATCTTCCACCAGGCACGTGGACTTATACCAAGGTGAGCGATATAGGGCCATCTTGGCCCTCTTGTTATAAGTTGTTGATATTGCAAAAAATAGGAAAGGCTTTCTGGCAATTTTGCTTTGTTACGATACAATTTGAATACAAAAGAAAGGCATCTTTGTTTTTGAGTGAATTGAACATGCTTCTATCATTATTATATTCGTAAATTCAATTTGTTATATCCGTGAATTCAGAGTTATCCTTGGACTTTAATATATAAGAAAAAATGCAAGAAAATGATGGACTGCAATAATATGAAACGTTCCTTTCAACATTGTATCAGAATAATTACATACTGAAGGGGAAAAGAAACGAAGGGTAAACCTTCGTTGTGATTTCAAGGAATGTATTAGAACTTATCTAAAGTAGTATAAAGATCTATTTTTCATGAGCAAATTTCCAAATATTTATCACCTTATGACCCATCTGAACTGTTAGCAGAACCATAATTGAAAGTAGTAACAATTCAATATAAATAGCGAATGTGTATCCCTGAGGATTAAAAGAATATTTCATTTTTTGTTACCATGAGTTTCTTTTTTCTTTCAGTATATATACACCATTTACAGATGTCTTGCTCTAGATATGTGGTTAACAATTTTGTAAATTAAGACAAAAATCTTCCTTGTTTTGCAGCTTATGTTTGTGATAGTATGATAACGTTTGTATAGTTATTTTGTGTAATTGTTGAAAATGTAAACAAATATTTACATTAACAATTGTTTATAACAATGATTATTTTTAACTACATGAAGTGAAATAATGCTTAGTTGCTATGTTGCTGGAAACCAACAGTCATCTTGTATTTACATGTTTATAAAACTGTTTAGTGCTTGGCTCTACACCAAATCATGTATGTAAATCACATTCTTACACTGCCATATTGTCTGGTGTAGTTGTATTACTACACCAGATCATAAACTTCTATGTTGTTATCTTGCCATGAACCTACAATCATCTTGGACATTTGTGGATTACAACATACAGCCTGATGACGCTTGCGTATTTGGTGTTCCACAATCTTCCCTATCAGCTCTCCATCAGGTCCAAATTGCAGTACATTGTATATACTATATCCACAGACAAGTAGACTTTCGGTAGCAGTTAGATAACAACCAAAGGCATACCTTAAATATCGACCACTTAAATATCGTCCAATAACCTGTCCCTTATTGTCCATTATAATAAGTCCTTTATCATAGTCAGATACATAAATCTTTGATCCATCCTTACTTACAGCTAGACTACGGATGTCAGAGAACAGTTGCTGTTCTGGCGGGTTAAAGAGCTGTCTTGGCTTACTACTTGATAGACTGTATATAAATACTGATGTTCTGCTTGAAGTATACAGGTTTCCATTACAATATGCCAGACCCCAACCTCCAACGGTGTGTATCTGCTTTGTCTTTTTCAGACTGGCTCCTACTGAAATGAATTGAACTACTGCATTCCTATATAAACATACAGCAACTTCTTGATTACTGATGGGACATACTTGCCATGGTTCTCCAGGTAGATCACAGAAGTCTGTGACTGTAAATGTGGAACTATCCAAACGCTTCAGCTTCTTGTTAATGCTGTCAGACAAGATGATTGTCCCATCTTCCAGGGTACAGGCACTCACAATATCACATTTTTTTCCATCTGATCGTACATTAACTGAATATATTTCTTGTGTGCCCAGATGTAAAACACTTCTTTGATTAACATTGCTGGCAGTTTTATGTTTCTTCTGTTTTTGATGTTGAAGGTTGTCATGGTGTTCAGTCAGGGTCGCTGCAACTCTCTCTTGCATTTCCTTTGGCATAGGTGTGCTTGCATTGTTTTGATGAAATTCTGGTCTGTCAAAAGTATTGCGACTTGATCTGAAAAGAAGCAGAAATAATATTTTTTGCTATTAGTCAAGTGTCCTGAAGTGCACTACAGATTAATAAACTTTTGACCTTACTTTGATATTCTGTAGATTATGTCGTAAATCTGTGAGATTTTGTTCTCATTCTTGACTCGGATTGCCCAAAACCTTTATATAGTTTTTAGCTTCACTGGTCATGCTGGTTTGTCCATTGTTTGTCTGTCCGTACACTTGAGCTCGCCTGACCAAGAAGTGGTCATTGTGAGCTTTAACGACGGTTTAAGGTCCAGCGTCCATCTGAGCACAAAAGGTGTGGGTTAAGTGGCTATGGCAACAATAGGTAACAGTTAATTCTCTTTGATGTCATTCATTCAGTATGTCTTTTATTGGCTTATGTGGCTAGAAAGTACAGAAGAGAGAACAAAAGAATAGCCACACACCTGCCAATTTTTATCTTGTCTGATTTTTGAAAAAAATGACGTGCTATTGTCGTCACTTGATTGTCGGCGGCAGCGGAGGCGTTGGTTAAGTTTTGTGTTTAGTTCACTTACATGGAAACTATCCAAGTTATCACTTTGAAACTTGGGTAACGTGTTCATCTAATACCCTTCTTCACATTGTACCCTACAGATGCTGAGTCTCACCTGTTTTTTTGGGGTAAAAAACATGAATTTTGATGGATTTTGGTTGATTTTGAGAATTGGACATAGCTTCTTCAATTTTTGTTAGATTGATTTCAAATTTTTTCACAGACAATAAATGGATAATGTTCTTCAATATATCAAACAGGTTTTGAGTCACACATTTGGAAGGGGAGGGGGAGGGGCGGGGATATTTTAGTATTTTTGGACTTTGTAATTTATAGCTAGCCTGAATTTTTATGCCCCCGAAGGGTGGCATATTAAAATTGCACCGTCTGTCCGTCCGTCCGTCCGTCTGTCCGTCCGTCCGTGCGTCCCCACTTACAAATTCGTGTCCGGACTGTAACTTTGTCATGCATTGAAGGATTTTAAAATAACTTGGCACACATGTCTAGCACATCAAGACGACGTGTCGCGTGCAAGACCCACATCCCTACCTCAAAGGTGAAGGTCACACTTGGAGTATGAAGGTTATGGAATCCTCTATATATGCACACATTCGTGTCCGGACTGTAACTTTGTCATGCATTGAAGGATTTTAAAATAACTAGGCACACATGTCTAGCACATCAAGACGACGTGTCGCGTGCAAGACCCACGTCCCTAGCTCAAAGGTCAAGGTCATACTTAGAGTTTGAAGGTAATGGATTCCTCTATATATGCATATATGCACACATTCGTGTCCGGACTGTAACTTTGTCATGCATTGAAGGATTTTAAAATAACTTGGCACAAATGTCTAGCACATCAAGACGACGTGTCGCGTGCAAGACCCACGTCCCTAGCTCAAAGGTCAAGGTCACACTTAGAGTTTGAAGGTAATGGATTCCTCTATATATGCATATATGCACACATTCGTGTCCGGACTGTAACTTTGTCATGCATTGAAGGATTTTAAAATAATTTGGCACAAATGTCTAGCACATCAAGACGACGTGTCGCGTGCAAGACCCACATCCCTACCACAAAGGTCAAGGTCACACTTAGAGTTTATAGGTAATGGAATCCTGTATATATGCATCAGTTGTGTCCGGACTATAACTTTATTATGCTTTGAAGGATTTTAAAATAACTTGGCACAAATGTCTAGCACATCAAGCGGATGTGTCGCGTGCAAGACCCAATTCCCTACCTCAAAGGTCAAGGTCACACTTAGTGTTTAAAGTAATGGAATACTGTATGCATGATTACTCTGTCATGCATGGAAGGATTTTAAAATTACATAGCACATTTATTGAGCACATGGAGAGGACACAGACTGTGAGGCACCTCTTTCGGGGGCATTCGTCACTTGTGAGGGACAGCTCTTGTTTAAGTTTGTGCTTGGGTCACTTACATGCAAACTATCAAAGCTATCACTTTCAAACTTTGGAATACCTGTTCACTTTCAAATTTACAATAGTATAAATGAAGAATTTTACAAGTTACATAACCTTGTAATGTATATGGCTGGATTATTGCCCCTTCTAAACTTAGAAAGTTTCACAAACACAATATTTGTAACAGTCAACATAATGCAACCTAACTTAGTGTATAAGAAATATTGATGAATATATGTATCTTTAATTGGATTGTTATTTAGGGCTCCTGGGATCAAGGTCACTGTTACTAACAATAGGAAAACTGTATTATATTCAATATCTTTAGTTACAGTTGACATAATGTAACCAACTTTTGTTTGTAGTAAGTATTTAAGAAGATAGGGCTAAGTTTTGGGGCTGCTGGGGTCATTGTCAAGATCACTAACTAGAAATAGAAAAAACAGTAATATGTTCAATATCTTTAGTTACAACTGACATAATGCAATTTTAAATTATTAAATGTGTAATACATATGAATAAAGACTTTTTAGCTCACCTGGCTATGCCAGGGTGAGCTTTTCTGATCGATGATTGTCCGTCGTCCGTCAACATTTTGATTCAAATGACATCTCCTCTGAAACCTCTAGGCCAATGTTGATAAAACTATGCAGGGATGTTCCTTGCATGAAGCTCTACCAAAATGTTTCAAAGAATTCCATTCCACGCAGAACTCTGGTTGCTATGGCAACAAATAGGAAAAACTTTAAAAATCTTCTTCTCTGAAACCACAAGGCCTAGAGCTTAGATATTTGGTATGTAGCATTGTCTAGTGCACCCCTACCAAGATTGTTCAAATTATGACTCCCTGGTCAAAATTGACCCCACACGGGTGGGCACTTAGTTTTTGCATAGGCTTATGTAGGAAAAACTTTAAAAATCTTCTTCTCTGAAACCACAAGGCCTAGAGCTTAGATATTTGGCATGTAGCATTGGCTAGTGGACGTCTACCAAGATTGTTCAAATTATGACCCCCGGGTCAAAATTGACCCCGCACCGGGGTCACTTAGTTTTACAAAGGCTTATATAGGGAAAACTTTAAAAATCTTTTTTCT